>JAQFZA010000619.1:0-15673 GCA_034695115.1 Desoria olivacea | reverse complement strand
TAATTAACCAATTGTAGCATGACTTGAAGTACAAATGACTTTATTTATGTTTATTTCTGGCATTTACACCTGATAATTAATACATATGTACGGACGGATACAGGACAGGATATTATGATTCAAATGAAGTGTATAATTTTTAAATGGGTTACTTGTCTTGTGTGTTTTGGCATTTTTCTAGGTATTTTATGATGAATGAAAACCGCAAATTATAGGTAGAACGATCTTTAAAATATTTATTATTTAAAGGTTTTAAAGTTACTGTAACCATCCTCTTTCACACCTGACTTTTTAAAGTCTCAACTTCTACATTTTAGCCAGGTCAAACCGGTCATAGAACCAAAACCACAACCACGGCCATTAACCAGTAACCTTTGTTGAAAGGCACTGATAATCCAAGCAAAATAACGACGAAAAACGACATAATGAAAAAACAAATTGAACTTACATATCAGTAGTCAGTGGTTCCTATTTCGACTTAAAATGAAACAAAAGTACAAATTATAAACTACATTTAATTACAAGTAAGGTAACCTAATTCTAATGTAATATCGATTAATTTTACATTTTACAATTTAAATGGAATCAAGTTACCTACACTTGATTAAAATATATTATTATATATTATTAATGTTACATGGATTTTTATTCTGGATTTCTCCTTAATTTACATCAAATAAATGACATTAATAAAGTTATTGAAATTGAAGTTCATTTAAAAAGCGTGGTTTTCCTCACTATCAATGAGTAGGATAGATGATTTCCTAGTCAATGACTAGGACATTCTGGGGTCTTCGAAATATTGTATTGGAAGCATCAATCCTCCGTTTCATCCATAAAAGTTGGAGATCAAAAGGCTGATCTAAAAATCATCAATGACAATGCAGTGTAAGTCTAATATTTTTTAAATGTCTACTGAACTTCGTAATTTAACCTTTGAAAGGTTTTCTGATCCGTTTTTTAATATGAACTATATAGTAAAACCTTTACTATATTGTTCATATTAAAATAAGAATTCTTGAAACGGATTCGGATGCTATTTAATATAGCATAGCTGACTGAATAATATGTTCGTTACCAATTGGTAGCTGTATTATGTATTGTCATTCAAAAATATACTGATAACACGGAAGGAGAATTAGGTTATGTTTTGAAACTGTGTACTTCTGAACTAAAATCCAAATACCCTTCGATATGACAACAAATTGTATGTTTATATATAAACGTGTTATAATACAATGTGACTCTGTGTAGTCAAACCTTATTCATTAAATTAATTACTGAAACCGCATAAGTCTTGTTATGTTGTCTCTCCCTAGTACTGTTTTTCTGACATCAATGCTTCTGGTGACTCTTCTTAATTCAGGTTATTTAAGGTAAATTAATGTCGGAGTTAACAAATGTTAAGAATTAATTAAAGCTCCTTGTTTCTAATTTGAAGATGGTGTGGAAGGTCGAGGCCGAAAGCCCCACCATCTATTTCATCAAGACTCGTCGACATCTTACGAACGGATTCAACCTCGTCGATCCGACCACCATCGATTTCACTACCACCGGTACCGTATAGAACCTAACGAGGATAACTCCCACGAGTATTACCGTAAGAAAACATTATCCTAGGCGCTTAAGAACTATCAAGCAAGACCGAACAAATTTCTATTGTTAATCTTCCCAATAGCTTATTTGCACTTTTCAAAGATGAATTTATTGTTTAACAAGTATGTTATCAAAATAAGGTTCATTTGTAAATTACATTCCCCTTCAGGCCAATCCTTAACAATCTATCGGTTGGGAAGCTGGCTTCTTAAAGTTCCAAAATACGCAAGGAATTTAAGCATTTTCTTTAAAAGTTCTGTTCAAAATAAAAATGACATCTTCATAAGTTGAATATTTCTGCAGCCAAATATTTTCTATTTTTCATTTTTCTTCAGAAATAAGAAGTTGACATTGACCGACAAATATTAAAAATTTACAAGGTTTTTTGGTTAGTCGTTTTTTAAGATTTGAGAGATATGGTAGAGAACAGTGACTGTATAAAATATTTGTACTAAATGTGTAGATCAGGAGTTGAGGATAAGTACTCATAAACATCCCAAGATTTACCGACATGTGAGAAGATTCACCTTGCTGGGTATGTGTCCATCAAAAACGGCTAATTTCTTAACTGTAGTTAGTAAATCGAAGATTATAACTCTAATTATCATTTTTTTTAATGGAGGAGGAGATGGGGACCAGAAGGGAAGATTTTTGGATGGAATAGTTCATGCGGTCAAAAACACGAATGTTTTACATTTGGTACCCAACCTACTTTCCTCCGCTTACAATATTGCTTCAGATACAGCTGGAAATATTGCTGCCACCGCCAAGTCTTATTATCATAAGATGACCGGCCTTCAAGATAGCCAGGAGGAGGCACTGAACTCTGAGGATAGTGAGTCTAGTGAGGAACTTCACAAATTGATTTAAAAGGATTTAAAAAATGTGGAGCTTTGTGAGAACTTTGATCAAACTTATCAAAATGTAAGGAGACAAAATGGATAAATCTTATTTTAATATTTGTCAGAAAGAATTGTCGGAGCATTTATTAATATGTACTAGAAAAATTAATGAAGTGACCTTGAGTCAACTTATTAATACATTTTCTATTCCAAGGCGTTGTATCAAAATTAAGGAATGCAAGGCTGTATTCAGCAGAGGTTGGGAAACGAGTGTTTCAATGAAATTAATGTTCATATTTCCATGATTAAATTTCATCATCATCCAGATTTATCATGGAATCCTCTGCAACGTGAATTATTAAATTAATGGTAGAAAAAAGCTTTAGCAAGGTTACAAGTGCAGATGAGTTACTTGTTTTCAGTTGGGGTTCTAAGAATGAATTGCCATCCGAATTGTATAAGGCTTCAAATGCATCCGGTGGGTATTTGAATAGTGTTGAATGCTGTTGGAAACTTTGTGCAAATATCTCACTATCACGGCAATTACACCTGTCAACATTTATAGTAATTCTCGTCCTTAAGCCATTTTACTGTGTGACATAATCTTGCCATTTTAACTTTGAAAGTTACTAGCTTGACGAATTAAGTTCAGTTGTTCAATCCCAGATAGGTAAGTGGCACAATGGGGGCCCCATGTTGGCAACACCGGTGAAATAAAGTTAGAAAAAAATGTTAAGCAAATCAAATAATTATTTTAAATTGTTAAACTTTTAATTTATGGAAAAGTGTTTTAAAACTAAGGAAACTTATGAATTTGGTACAGTAGAGTGGATTAGACATTGGGGTTCACTAAATCCAACTGAAACTGTACTTCCAGATTGTGCAACTCTTAAAATGCAACGGGTGGGTGTGGAATTACATTGAATTAGTTTACATACTGTACAAATAAACCACTTTATAATCACTGTCACTACTGCCAGTAAACATTCATAATTTAGTTCGTTCATAAGTTATTTGACTAATGGGTATAATATTATGACTTTTCACAGCCGGAGGGTTTCAAAGAAGTTGAATCATAGTTATAGTGTAAACCTGATCTGGTAGTCAGATACTGAGTTAGTGGCAAGATCTGTATTGCAAATGACGGATGTTAAAATATAAAATCTTAAAAGATGTAAAAGATTTAATGTCTTCAAATGAACGTAATTATTTTTTATTATTATTAGTATTATCAACCAAACAAAAGTCAATGCAGCTTCAAAAAAATATTCATAACTTGAATTGTGATTTATAAAAATTGTTTTCTCATAAAAAGGCATGGAGTATGGACAGTAGTACATACTGTATTGTATTCTGAACATTGGGGTAAATTACATTTTAAATATGGATGTGATAATAATGTGGATATTCTGTCTTGCATTTCCAGTTGTTTTTATTTTAAAAAGTGACATTGACATGAATGCCTACAAATTGGCAATTACAATTGCTTATCATAAAATTAATTATATATAATGTATCAATTCTCATAAACCTTTGAATATTTGAATTCTTAACCTATACCTCCGATGTCATAACTTCCGATCTGTTCTTCTTTGAACCAGTCTGATTTTATTGTAACTACTAACGTCAATCGCTGGCTCCTGGTCTGCAGTTACTGGCCATATACTTTGTTGCCGAAATATTACACGTCGATGAGTTATCGATGACTTTCGAAAAGCCGTTGTTGAACTCCTCCTGAGTTTAAGTGTCCGATTTCGTTTAATCAAAGCTCAATCGATAACTGTTGTTCAATTAAATAGCAAATGTACCTATACGGATTATTAGAATAGCTGTTTTGTTATTATTATTAAACAACGTAAATAGGTACATATAAAGTGCCATCCCATGCATAAATATTTGTACAGTACGAGAGTTAGGAATGTTTAGCAATTATTAGCAGGAGGTTTGACATTTAACTTCCGAAATATGTATAAAAACTGTAAAAAAAATACCAAATTCATATTCATAAAATATATCCATAAAAAATATTGGTTTTTCGAGAGTGCAAAAGTGGCAATGCCCCATACAATGTATTTTAGGTTTCAAACGCTCCTCTCAAGTGCTTTCCTACGATATTATGGGATTTTCTCAAATCAATCGCTTACACGGAGTACGATTAATCGTACCTATTATGGGTACGGCCAACTTTTAGTCACCAGTAAACTGTAATGAATCAGATTTCCTTATGACATTGCGGCTTCATTTTTAATTTTAGGTAAACGAAAAAATAAAATCCAACCTGATTTTAAATATCTCCAGAAGCAAAGTAAACGATCAGAAATAAACTCAAACAATTTAATCCTAACTTCCCAACCAAAACATAATACTGATATTAAATTCAGGGCTCCGTAAATACAGAAAAATGAAAGAAGATTCCAAAATGTGATGAACTTATTTGAACTTTCGATCCCTACTTTTAATTCTCTTCCCTCATTTTCTAATCTTATTTCCCAAACAAATAAATCCATACTTTTCCAAAACCTTAAGAAGCCAAACTCCCCCAAACTAACAATATTCCGTCTGAATTCCTCAGAAAGCAGAAGATGAAAGAACCAAAATCTCATCTTCTGCACCAAGGGATCTTGTAAGCGAAAGCATTTATATTGTGGCACGATTTGCTGCGCACGTTCAACCTCATTCAGAGAAGTGTCGGATTCAAAACCTCTATCGTAGTAGGCTAACTTCGGATCCCTAGATGAATATAGAAAAGTAAAGTTGGCACTATATTTTTTTACCAATAACATTGTGTCTTTCATTTCTTTAAGGACTCCATTTCTCTCAAAATCATATTTAAATCCATTTGTTCCTTCATTATATGAGTCTAAGACGACTATTTTATAGCCAGCATGGACTATTTGGCTCAAGTTGCTCAAAGGAATGATTGCAGTTGGAGCAATAAGATTGCTGACAAAATAGTTTTCGTAGAATGAACCAAGGATAAAAATGACGAATAAGGAAAAACCTCCCAAGGTCCAATGCATTGTTTTGGGTGATTGCTTTAGAGCAACTGTGAGGACTGAAAAGAAGTTGGCAAATATTTCAGGTGGGGACAAGTTCTTCTTTTCAGTGGAGATGATCCCCACAATTCCAACAATTGTAGCGCAAGTACAAATCCAGACTGACAAACTGAAGGGGGTCAACCAAACAAGGAAGGAAATCGATTCAGACCTCACTGTCTGGTCACAATAGATCAAACGGAAGCTTGCTTCACGAAGAAAGAACAGATCCTGTGCTACAGCGGATTCGTCATACCAATCAAATGGTGTAATAAAGCCGACCGGGTTTTCCCCTTCGCTGGAGGAATATCTGCTGGTAACATTGCTCATTTTAACAAGGATCTCCATTACTGCAATTACAGCATAGCAGTTTTGCTTGTTGACGTAATTGTTACTTGGATCCGGACCCCAAGGGCTGGATGGACAAGAAGGCTGAGGTCCGCGGCTTCTTCCATTGATAACAAGTGGTATGGAAATCGGTCTCCAAAATCGCCGAAGCACTGACGTGCTTATTGTAGTGACCTCTTCTTCCTCCAGAAGTCTGTACCATAGCATTTTTGATTGGCAGTATTGACATAGAAATAACCAGGATGAAGTTGCTTGACGTTGTGACTGGTAGACAAAAAAAATACGGGCCGTTTTGTATACATAGTGAGGGCCTGTGCTAAATTTCGTAGTTTCATCTGCGAGAATTACGAAAACAGAATGCTTGAAAGATCTTTCCTTATATTCACTTCTCCAAATAAAGTTGGCAAGTTTTCGGTAGTCGCCTCCAGCTCCAATGACAACATTCAGGGTACATGGCTCGTTGAAGTTGTGTATTGGCCGTATTATCCTGGTGTCGTTGGAATCGTGGAATGTCCAGATTACATAATTCTGCTTGTTTATCTTAATCACTTCGTCAGCTTTGTCAAAGTATTTCAAATCGTTTGATAATGTCTTCAAATGGAGGACGCAACTACCAAATGGACGGAGGTTAACGAAGGCCCCTGCTTTTATAAATAAAATTTGGATCAAAAAGTAAAAGGCCAACAGAAATCCAGATAACGTTCTTGGAAGCATGATTTTGAATACTGGCGAATTTTGGGATGTGCCTGGGTTGACTTGAATATCTTGGCAGCTTTTGAGATGAAGAATCAAGTGAGGTCGCAAGTTAGTCTCCGAAATAAATTGGATCAATGACCAAAAACCCTTCTGGGTAAATAGGCTGTTTCAAACACTCTTCGGCTAGGATATTTAAATTTTTGGGAATTGAATTTAGTTCAGTTTGATTAAAGCCTAAGCAATCGTTGTTTTAATGGGAACTAAATGGGACAAAAATAAAATTCAATAACCTTGGAGGTACACAATTAAAATAGAATCTAGTTCACTAATTCTATATCGCATGCTGGAAAGAATTGTTGAAATAGTGGAATCAGCTTTGGATGAATGGTTCAAAATATTTTACCGGCTTGACAATTTCAAAACTTTTAAACTGTCCTGAACAACAGTTTTGAATTGAATTTTAGAAAAACGTTGTAGCCCAACTAACAAAATGTCACCAAAATTCTGTTCCAATTTAAGGCAAAGGTTCCAACAAATAAAACTTTCAAAATCTATGGAGCGAATGTTAAAAATCGGAAATAAATTCTTCCACCACTTTGAAACATCCGTATTGTGTACGAAGACCTTACTTCAGGCTTATGTGCTTTCTTTTTGTGTTTTTTTCGATGGAATTTGATGGAGCTCGATTGATGCACTGGGTTTGATTTTTTTTAAGCATCCTCCAACACAGTCAACCAACCCTAATTCACACTAGTTTCTTTGAGAGATCAACAATTGACATCCCAGCCGTCACCACTTTCATGTTGATTCTTAAAACACACATTATTAGTGACGTGGATCTGTATAAGAAAATAAAAAGAAGCTGATCGGCGTTTTCAAAATTCTGCTCAGAGACAGGAAATTGTGCACCCCTTTTCCAAGGTGTTTGTACAAGTTTTTCTGAAAGGTGCAGCCAATGGATAGATAGAACTGCGACTCACTGAACTCATTTTTAAGCCCGTTATTTCAACTGACGGGACGGGGCCACTGGTTCGTGTCGGCTAAATAAAAAGACGCTACTTAATTATTTAGTTCTTTAGCTCAGTGAGGTCGGATCAATAAATCCGGGCTTTTAAAATGGTCTCTGAAAATAATAAATCAATAATTTATAATATTTATGACCCAAAAAGCCAAAATGTCAGAGCTGAGCACGATTTTGGCATATTTTGTTCATGTATTTCACTATTCAAAATTCAAACCTTCGAAAATTGTTAAACCTATGGACAGACAAAGCAGTCAAAGAATTCAAATGATCTTTAAATTTTCAACTAAAGAGGTACACGATTCTCTTGTCAGTTTCCAACCATTAATATCCACTTTAGACCATCTAGACACAATTTGCATAATATTATCTACTATCGGAAGGAATGTCATAATACCAATGTGTAGTTGAAGGGCTTGTTCTATATATGTACAAGTACATACTAATTGAATGTCCGTGTCCAACACTGACTGACGATAAACCTTTCAAAGGTTCTAAGCCTAATATGACAAATTCAAAATCTTCCTAAGAAAACGAGTTTACTTCCGAAGTCTGTATGAGCCAGTGTCCCCCTGTACATCGTAATTGACAAGCTGAATTAATCTTCACATCAACAAGGGGCTTTTTTATATCAGAGGACTAAATTTCAACTGACTGGAAATTAGAATTAAATGGAATTAAAATGAATGAATTCCATTAATTCCACCTATGACCCAGTAGAATTTACTGGAGTAACTCCATTTAATTCTACCAAATAATTCCATAGGTGGGCATGTCTCTGGAGGGCGGAGGGCGAAACCGTAAGTTAGTTGATTAATAAACAAAAATGTATCAAAAAACGGTCTGGGGTATTTTCGACAATGTTATTCTGAACATTGGGATAGTTACATTTTAAATATATGCATGTGAAAATAATGTGGGTATTCTGGCCAGTTTTTTTATTTATTAAAAAGGTGACAGTTTAAGATAACGTGAATGTCTACAAATTCACAATTACAATTGCTTATCATACAATTAATTATATACATATTATTATTATTATTAATATGTTTTAATTTTCATAAACATCTGAATAATTGAATTCTTAACCTATACCTCCTATATCATAAATTACGGTCTGTGATTCTTTGAACCAGCGGGATTATATTGTAACTACTAACGTCAATCGATAGCTCTAGGTCTGCAGGTACTGGCCATATACTTAATACATAAAGTACATTACCACGTATTAATATTTGTATAGCACGAGAGTTAGGAATGTTTAACAATTATTAGTGGGAGGTTTGACCTTTAACCTACGTAACGAAAATACCAAATCAATATTCATTAAATATATCCACAAAAAACATTGGAATTTGAAATATTCGAAAACAGGTAATCCCTTTTTAGAGACATTGCAAAAAAGTGTCAATGCCCCACACAATGAATTTTACTCGTATACGGGGTACGGCCAAGTTTTAATCACCAATGTACTCTCAACAATCAGATTTCCTTATGACATTGCGGCTTCATTTATAATTTTACATAAACGAAGAAATAAAATGCGAACTGATTTCAAATACCTCCAGAACCAAAGCAGAATATTAGAAATATGCTCAAACAATGTAGTCCTACTTCCCAACCAAAACATGATACTGATATTATTATTAGAAGCAAAGCAGACGATCAGAAATAAACTCAAACAATTTGATTCTAACTTCCCAACCAAAACATAATACTGATATTAAACTCAGTGCTCCGTAAATACAGAAAAATGAAAGGAGATTCCAAAATGTGATGAACTCATTTGAACTTTCGGCCCCTAATTTTAATTCTCTTCTCTCATTTTCTAATTCTATTTCCCAAACAAAAGAATCCATACCTTTCCAAACCTGTAAGAAGCCAAACTCTCCCAAACTAACCATATTCCGTCTGAATTTCTCAGAAACCAGAATTTGAAAGGACCAAAACCTCATTTTCTGCAACAAGGATTCTTGTAAGCGAAAGCATTTATATTTTGGCACAATCAGCTGCGCACGTTCGACCTCATTCAATGAAGTGTCGGATTCAAAGGAACTATCGAAGTAAGCGTACTTTGGAGACGTAGATGAATATAGAAAAGTAAAGTTGACTCCATTACTGTTTACCAATACTATTGTGTCGTTCATTTCTTTAAGGACTCCATTTCTCTCAAAATCATATTTATATCCAACTGTTCCTTGATTATATGGGTCTATGATAACCAATTCGTAGCCGGTATGGACTATTTGGCTCAAGTTACTCAAAGGAATGATTGCACTTGGAGCAATAAGATTGCTGACAAAATAGTTTTCGTAAAATGATCCAAGGATAAAAACGACGAATAAGGAAAAACCTATTAAAATCCAATGCATTGTTTTGGGAGATTGCTTTAGAAGAACTGTGAGGACTGAAAAGAAGTTGGCAAATACTTCTGGTGGGGACCAGCACCTCTTTTCAGTGGAGATGATCCCCACAATTCCAAAAATTGTAGCGCAAATAAAAATCCAGACTGACAAACTGAAGGGGGTTAGCCAAACAAGGAAGGAAATGCTTTCAGACCTCATTGTCTGGTCACAATAGATCAAGCGTTCACTTTTTTCACGAACAAAGAACAGCTCCTGGGCCACACAGGATTCGTGACAGGAAATAAATGGGTTAATATAGCCTACGTTGCCTTCTAAGACTTCACCTAAGTTGGAGGTATATCTGCTGGTAACATTGCTCATTTTAACAAGGATCTCCATTACTGCAACTGCATAACCGCAGTTGTACGAATGAATGTAATTAGTACTTGGATCCGAACTCCAAGGGCTGGATGGGCAAGAAGGTTGAGGTCCGCGGTCTGGTCCATTGATGACAAGTGGTATGGAAATTGGCCCCCAAAACCGCCGAAGTGCTGACGTGCTCATTGTAGTGACCTCCTGTTCATGTACAAGTCTGTACCATAGCTTTGCTGATTGGCAGTATAGACATAGAAAGTACCAAGTTCGTGAAATTGTTGGACGTTGTGACTGGTGGACAACAAAAATACGGGCCGTTCTGTATTTGTAGTGAGGATATGTTGTGCCAATTGTTGTGGTTTCATCTGCAAGAATTACGAAAATAGAATTATTGAAGGATCTTCGCTTATATTCATTTCCCGAAATGAAGTTGGCAAGTCTTATGTGGTCGCCTCCAGCTCCAATGACAACATTCAGGGTACATGGCTCGTTGAAATCGTATATTTGGCGTATTTTTCTGGTTTTGTTGGAATCGTGGAATGTCCAGATTACATCAATCTGCCTGTTTATATGTATCACTTCGTCAGCTTTGTCAAAATATTCCAAATCGTTCGACAATGTTTTCAAATGGAGGACGCAAATACCAAATGGACGGAGGTTGACGAAAGCCCCTGCTTTGATAAATAAAATTTGGATCAAAAAGTAAAAAACGATCAAAAATCCAGACCAAGTACTTGAAAACATGGATATTGACGAATTTTAGCGTGTGCCTGGGTTGGACTTGGATATTTTGGCAGCTTTTGAGGTAACAAATCAAGTGAGGTCGGAATTTAATTTCAATTTACATTAAATTTACGGAGAATCTATGTGGCTTCCATATCGCGTGCTGGAAAAAATTGTTGAAACAGTGGAATCAGCTTATGAATGGTTCAAAATATTCTAACGGCTTGACAATTTCAAAACCTTTAAAGTGTCCTGAATTTTAGAATAACGTCGTAGACCAGCTAACAAAATGTCACCGCTTGCAATTAAGTGGATCCGTATAAGACAATAAACAGAAACTGATCGGCTTTTCAAAATTCCGCTCAAAAACCGCACAGAAAATTGTTCACCCCTTTTCTAAGGTGTTTGCTTGTACTTTGTAATAATGAACTAGTTTTAAAAGCTTCTCAGAAAGGTGCTTCTCAACGAACTCATCCTATAGCCCAGTGCCTGCCTTGGTATTTCAACTGAAAGGACGACGGGGCAACCGGTTCGTGTCGACTAAATAAAAAGACGCTCCTTAATTATTTAGTTGGTTTTGGTTAGCTCAGTGAGGTCGGATCAATAATTCCAGGCTTATAAAATGGTCTCTGAAAATAATCAATCACTTTATATTTATGACCCAAAATGCCAAAATGTCAGAACTGAGCACGATTTTGGCATATTGTGTCCATGTATTTCACTATTAAAAATTCAAACTTTCGAAGGTGGTCAAACCAATAGAAAATATAAAGCCGTCAAATAATTCTGTTGATCTTTAAATTTCCAGCTCGATCGATCAATAAAAGTTACTTAACGATACGGTAGTAGGTTATGATGAGGGACATGTAGGACCAATGGGCAAAAAAACAATTGACTGAATAAAATACATATTATTTAGGATTTTTAAGGATATTCTTAAATACTATACAGGGATGGTTTTCTAAGGTCAGCTAGGTCCTAACTTTTTAATTTAATATTGACATTGAAGATTTAATGATAGCACTGTTGGAATGACTAAATGACGTGAATGAACAGTAAACTATTTACTTGCACTTGCAATCTTGCAATCCAGGGATGTCAGGAATTACGTAAATCCTCTAATTCCTTCTCTCAACATAAATGGAGAATGGAGCCTGATTAAATAACTGCATCAGTGTTTTCGTACTAATAAATCCTTAATTTTTAGTGACCTCATATAGCTACGAATGTTGGAGGGTTGGGAATTGCTTATCATATAGTTGTCTTTACTTCATGACCAATTAATAATTTAAGCTCTTTTCAGCCATATGATATTTGTTACGTAGTGTCTCGCCCCCTTGTTGCAATGTCATCAGCATATGGACCTATAACCTTTAAAAAGAACCTTCTAAGTATAAGCAAATATGGAAGGCGTTTTTAGACATAATTTACGTAAAACTTACATAAGCATACCAACCACCTTTTGCTTATCTAGCCAGGCTCAAGGCCTTTGATCCACCTGAAATGTCATCCTGTTATTACCTTATTTGTCACTTAATTATGCTTGTGTAATGAAATTGTGCAAATGTTTTACCAAGGTATTCAAGGCTAAAAGTAACACTTTATGTAAGACCTACGTCAGTTCAAGGACTTTTGATATTTCTGAAATAGACTAAAGTGTCAGATCCACAAAATTCAATCCAAGAACTGTCCCCATAGGGTGTACGACCACCTTATTAATATGAGAGAGATTTGGTGTCAAAATATAGGGAGGCAGGCAGGTGATTACAATTCAAATGCAAAATGAACTGTCATTTTCAGGCTATTCATGTTGAAAACGTCCTTCTGTCCAATTCACAAAATGACTATATGAAAAAGGCCAAATCCATGGATCAATATCTAATTTAGATGTTGATCACTATTACACAGAGGACAATAGGAATAGTAATGCCCACTCGGGTATGATCCAAGTTCCATTAAATCCCTGGAATTATTTCAAGAGGCTGAACTCATGAATACGAAATGTCCGTATGGGATATAATCCCAAGAAATCCCGAGCTATATTTCCTTCCTGTAAATTGTCAAGTAATTACTTTAAAAGGTTTTTCGATTTGAAACAACGTCCCATTGTCCATAAGGAGTAAGGAAGGATGCCTCCCAATTAGGTTTTGTTAATCGTGAAACTTATGCAAATTATTTGCAACCTCTCACAAGGTTTTTGTAAATCAAGGCATCCCACATGTATTTTAAAGGGTCTACAATAAGTATTTAGTGAAAGTGTGACCTTAGGACACGAAATCCAAAATAATTGGGCAACTATGGATGGTTGGGAAGCAGGTTCCCCAATTCGATTTTGGATGGTAGACATGAGGCAGACTTTAATTTTTTGGCAAGAGGGGATTCGTATTCAAATTCCAGCTTGGATTTTGGATTCCAATTTGACACGTCTAGATTTCGGGCCAATTATTTGAATAGCAAAGTATTGCAGCTTAGTTAGTCTCTTATAGTTATGGTTATAGGTATGGCATTGCTAGAAATGGTTGTGTATCCTGCTTGATTTTGCGTTCGAATGGGCTATGAAATTAGGCTCGATTCTAATTCAAGGGTACAATGGTACTTGCAATGTGTTTTATGCTTATATATGGATTGGCAAACGGTACTTCATTTCAGGCAGTGGGGGGAGTGTCCATGGGCAATGTACCTTATAGACAGAGAAGGATTTTTGCCCTTTGACATTAAAGTAAAGTAGTCCGATGTGGAATTCATTGAGCATACGGCATAACATGACATCCTGGTGCTTGTCTTCGACAAACTTTCTATCATCAGCGGTGGCTCTAAATTCCAAGTAGACCCATCTTTCATTGGTCAATTCCTTGTTTGCATTCCTCCATTAAATTAACATGCGAAGAATGTTCATGTGTATCCTGTCAAGCCACAGCAACATGATGACCCATAACGGATTTAAATTGTAGTACAACCGAATATGTAAAATCAATAAATAGTATTTAGTTGCTTCTACTACCGCCTGTTACACTTGTTTACGAATATACTACATTTGCTGGGCTTTTAAGAGAACCGTCAGTAGGATGGGATTCGGTGTTCCAAGGCAGACACGATTAAACAAATGTGAAGGGCCTACCTCATTTCATGGCCTTTAAAGTATGATTAAAACAAAAGCGGGGACTTTTATAATATTTTAGCTCCTGGGAAACAAAGTCTACAAAGAATATCTAAAGCAAATCAAGAGTCAGTGGGGGTCAAGGACTGACCCATCGGGGGTGGAAAATAATACAACCTTTTGAAAATTGGATCCAAAGGCTATTTTATATTTTCCCCAGAGACACAATAATTGTTTGTATTTACATACGTCTCTAGGTGAAGCAATAAATTACCTGGAAATAAGGCTTTTTAGAGTCGTATAATAATATTGAATTTAATTAATATTTCATCGTCTTTGATATTTGATGTTCTCCGCATTTGGCGATGTTTACTTTAAACTTCGTAACAAAAAAAATCCAATGTAACCCTACAAGGAATAGAGAAGAAAACAATATTGTAAGTAACCCAAGCCTCCTAAAATAGACTTTTATAAATATTATGAGAATAAAAGCAATTTCTCAAAAAACTTCAATCCAATAGGAAGCCATAAACATTGCACACAGTTGCACTTCCATTCCATTTCATTTCATTTTGATTGAGTAAGCCCTTCAGGGAAGTAGGAGGCAAATCTTTTGTTTCTTCTGGAATCAGCTGAAACAAATGGGAATTTGGCTTCGTGAACTGCGTCAGTCGACCATTTTTTTAATGATTTTTCACGGTTGGCTAAACTGAAGGTCATTTTAAAAGAAGGTTTTAATAAAAAAATGCCTTTTATTTAGGAATTAGTCCGAGTTTTCAAAAACTAAAAAAAATATTGTAAAAGGTATTTATTTAGACACTTCATGAACTGCATCAGTCGACAATTTCTTTGATGATTATTCACGGTTGGCTAAACTGAAGGTCAATTTTTAAAGGAAGGATTTAATAAAAAAAATGCCTGTTATTTAGGAATTAATACAAATTTACAGTACAATTATTGCAAACAGGTATTTACCTAGTACAGACACACATTTAAAAGTAGTTTGCAATAAGTTAACAAGATATCCTAAGGATGTTTCTCGCCTTCTTGGGAATCTACGTAAGGGTTGACTCGTTTTTCAGATGATGGGATGACTCCATGCAACAAAACAAACAGATAATGCTTGTAAATATTGACATAAAGTTGTGCTTTATTTGTTCCTAGAGCAATCCTTTCAAATCCATCCTATTTAATTAGCCCATAAAGCCGTAGGGAATTACCTATACCGGAGTTGAAGCAGCGTATATAGATAAACACATTCTTACGGAAGGATTGGTGTCAGAAATTAAATAGGAAACTTTAAATCCCATTTGTTTGCACTTGCAGAAGACTGAACCTCCTGGAGGGATTGGGCACAAGTTGCAAGTGTACCTTAATCTCGAATGAATAATAAATATCCCCAAGACCCACACTACTCGTACTAAACAATTATCCTAAAACTGCATGCAACTCCACGGGCGTTATTATGCAAGAGAATTGAGTGGGCTGCTGGAAAGTTCTGTAACTTGAAGTTTGAACTAGGTAGGTAGGTAGGTAGGTAATGAATTTATTTAGTTCTTCTCGGGAAAAACCCATAGAACACATTGGATATCATT
>JAQFZA010000618.1:0-15695 GCA_034695115.1 Desoria olivacea | reverse complement strand
AGGAAGAATCTTCAACCGACAGATTTCTTCATTGAAAAGACGCTTCAGATTTATGAAATGATTTTGGTCAGACACGGTCTTATGATTGTTGGCGAAGCGATGGGAGGGAAGACTTGCTCTTATCAAGTACGAATATTTTTTTTACATGCCGAGAAAAAAAATCGATCGACAAATGTATAATTATATCGTATCTATTCTTGCATTTCCAGTGTCTTGCTGCAGCTCTGACAGATATAAAGAACAACAAAGACAGAGTTTCAACATTCAATGAACGTAGAGTGACATTCAAAATCATCAATCCAAAAGCAATTACTATGGGACAGTTATACGGACAGTTTGATCCAGTATCTCATGAGTGGTCGGATGGTGTTGTAGCTAACGCTTTTCGTGAAATGGCTGCTTCAACAAATGACGACAGGAAGTGGATTATATTTGATGGACCCGTCGATGCTGGTAAATTATATTAAAAACAAATAAAGGCATACTTATCAATTATATCTTAATCATCTTTCTGTATTTTATACAGTTTGGATCGAGAATATGAATACGGTAAGGTTAACCTCTACAATTTGATGCGTTATTCGACTGTTGACTGTGCTTAGTTGAAATTATTTAATGAAAACTTCTATAGGTCCTAGATGACAATAAGAAGTTATGTTTGATGTCCGGAGAGATAATCCAGATGACCCCAGTAATGAACATGGTTTTTGAGCCCGCTGACCTCGAGCAGGCATCACCTGCCACTGTCTCACGTTGTGGAATGATTTACTTGGAGCCAAAACAGCTTGGCTGGAGGCCTTTGAAAGACTCGTACTTAGCTCAACTTCCGAAAGGAATCAATGAAGAACAAAGGGATATCATGGATGAGCTTTTTGAATGGATCATCCCACCTTGTTTCGATTTCATTCGACATGAATGTAAACTTTTCATTCAGACTTCAGAGCTTCATCTGTTCCAGGTTAGTTTTGCAATTTATGCATAATGTAGGATGACCATTATTGCAAGATCTAATGAACTGAAAATTACATGTGATGCAAATTTTAGAGTTTAATTAGACTGTACCGTGCTATACTGAAAGGAGATTCCGGAACGGATGACCAAAGTCTGCAGAGTACTGTATGGCTGCAATATTCATTTGTCTTTTCCATCGTCTGGAGTTTGGGATCTACCATGGTTCAAGAGAGTCGAGAAAAATTTGACAGTTTCTATCGAATCTTATTGGTTGGGAACAACAAGGACTATGCAAAACCAAAGAGTTTCAAATTAAATAAAAATCAATTGTTCCCTGAAAAGGGATTAGTATTTGATTACATTTGTGACAAAAGGAATAACCAGTGGGTATTCTGGATGGACATTGTAGACAGAGAGTATCTCAAGATTGCTCCTAATGCGAAGGTCCGGAATTCGAAGGAATACTTATTAGTTATTACTAAGGATTATGTTGACAATTGCTGTCATATACAATTTATCATAACTTTTGCAGGTGAACGAGCTAATAATTCCGACGGATGAGACCTCAAGACAAATGTTCTTTTTGAAATTGTATCTGAACAACGATCTTCCTGTAATGTTCTTGGGACCAACAGGGACTGGGAAATCTGCAATAACTTTAAATTACTTGATGTCCCTTCCCAAGGAGAAGTATATTCCGAATGTAATCAATTTCTCTGCCAGAACGACTGCGAATCAAACCCAAGATATCATCATGAGCAAATTGGATCGTCGAAAGAAGGGGGTTTTCGGCCCGACAATTGGGAAAAAATGTATCGTCTTTGTGGATGACTTGAGTATGCCTCAAAAAGAGATCTATGGGGCTCAGCCTCCAATTGAGCTTATAAGACAGTGGATTGACCACGGTCATTGGTACGATAGAAAAGATACGTCAACCTTACAACTGGTCGATATGGTATGAGCTTCTAAAGTTCATAAAGGTCATTGAAATATTTTGTGGTACGCTCGGATCTGTAAAGGTTATACATTTTTTTAATGTAGCTCTTTGTCGGAGCAATGGGGCCACCTGGAGGGGGTCGGAATGATATCACAGCTCGTCTAGTCCGACACATGAGCATCCTTGCCATTGACTCTTTCGATGACAACACCCTGAAGAAAATATTCACAGCGATAGTTGACTGGCATTTCGCAAAAGATTACGACAGTGAAATCCTCCGATGGGCACGACCCATGGTTCAAGCCACAATGCTTGTCTACAAATCTGCAATGTCTCTTTTCCTTCCAACCCCTGCAAAGTCCCATTATGTTTTCAATCTTCGCGATTTTTCCCGAGTCATTCGAGGGCTTCTTCTTGTACCCCCAAGTCATCTAAAAGAACCCCCAAAGTTGATGAGACTTTGGGTTCATGAAGTCTACAGAGTATTTTATGATCGCCTAGTGGATGAACAAGACAGGCAGACGTTTTTTCTACTGGTTGGCACAACCGTTCAGGAAAATTTTAAAATGGATGCTCAAAAATTGTTAGGTCATTTAGCTCCAGAAGGAAAGGACTTGGAGGATATACACATTCGTAGTTTGATCTTTGGGGATTATATGGATCCTAAGGCGGATGCTAAAATTTACGATGAAGTATGTCCATTTAAAAATATACGATTGGTTTGGTTGATTTGAAATGTAATTTCGTATTTTTATTCAAAGGTTGCGGATTTGCATGAGCTGTCTGAAATAATGGAAGGCTACCTGAAAGAATACAATTCAATGTCCAAAACCCCCATGTCCCTTGTCCTCTTTCAATTTGCAATCGAACACATTTCCAGAGTCGCCCGTGTTTTAAAACAAGATAACGGTCATGCTCTTTTAATTGGAATCGGTGGGTCTGGGCGACAAAGGTAAATATGTGTATCAATGTCACTGAACTTTCCTTACGAAATCGTTAAATTGATTATCTGTTCCTGAATTTAATATTTGTAGCTTGACGAAAATGGCATCTTTCATGGCAGGATTCGATTTGATTCAGATAGAAATCAGTCGAACTTATGGACCACATGAATGGAGAGAAGATCTCAAGAAGGTTCTTAAACATGCAGGGAACGAAGGGAAGCAGACCGTATTTCTCTTTGCAGACAATCAAATCAAAGACGAAAGCTTTGTTGAAGACATAAACATGATATTGAATACTGGAGATGTTCCGAACTTATTCCAGCCGGATGAGAAGGGAGAGATTTTGGAAAAGATGCAAGGTGCGGCCAAGGAACTGGGAAAGAAGATTGAGACCTCGCCACTGTCTCTGTATAATTTCTTTGTGGAAAGAGTACGACTTAACCTTCACGTTGTGCTGGCAATGTCCCCAATTGGCGATGCATTTAGAAATCGAATGAGAATGTTCCCATCCCTCATTAACTGCTGTACCATCGACTGGTAAATATTTAATTTTGAGAACACTCTTATCTAACTGCAAAAATATATGTTTGATTTTTTATTGTACATTTGATTCTGGTTAGGTTTACGGATTGGCCAGAAGACGCTTTGGAAAAGGTTGCTCAAAAATTTCTCGCGAACCTTGAAACAGAAGAACCTATTCGGGAATCCTGTGTCGTCATGTGCCAAAACTTCCATGAATCTGTTCGAATGCTATCAACCGAGTAAGTAGACTTTGTTATGATCTGATTGAAGTAAACTTTAAATTCAGTATTAAGTATACGATATGTTTTTAAAGGTTTTACGAGAAATTAGGCAGGAGAAACTACGTCACTCCAACTTCCTACCTTGAACTGATTCTGACGTTTAAATCCTTGTTGGGACAAAAGCGAGAGGAGATTGAAGAACAACGACAGAGATATTTGACTGGGCTAGATAAGTTACAATTTGCAGCAGCTCAGGTTGAGGTCATGCAGGACGAGTTGACTGCCCTGCAACCAAAACTCATAGAGACCTCTGCAGCGACCGAAAAGCTGATGATAAAAATTGAACGAGATACTGTTGATGTTGAAGCTACTAAGGAAGTTGTGGCTGCAGACGAAGCTTTGGCAAATGAAGCTGCCGCCGCCGCCCAAGCAATTAAAGATGATTGTGAAAATGATCTTGCTGAAGCAATTCCAGCGCTGGAAGCAGCCCTCCAAGCCCTGGATACCCTTAAACCTTCAGACATTACTTTGGTCAAGTCTATGAAAAATCCTCCAGCAGCAGTGAAAATGGTTTTGGAGGCCATTTGTGTTATGAGGGGTATCAAACCTGAAAAGAAGATGGACAAAGATGGAAAACAGTTTGAGGACTTTTGGGGAGCGTCTCTTAAGATGTTAGGCGATCTCAAGTTTCTTGAGGGCCTTAAAGAATACGACAAAGACAATATCCCTCCACCAATAATCAAAAGGGTCCGGGAGAAGTTTATCAAAAATCCTGAGTTTGATCCAGCCATCATCAAAAATGTTTCTACGGCTTGCGAGGGCTTGTGCAAATGGGTCAAAGCTATGGAAGTGTATGACCGAGTTATTAAAATTGTGGAACCAAAGAAAGCGAAATTGAATGAAGCTGAGAATGAGCTCCAAAGTCAGATGGATAAGTTGAATGAGAAGAGGGCTCAGTTACAGCAGGTTACGGACAAACTGCAGGCCTTGAACGATGAATATGCGGCCATGAATAAGAAGAAAAAAGATCTTGAGGATAACATCGACCTCTGCTCTCAGAAACTTCAAAGGGCTGAAAAACTCATTGGTGAGATTTAATTTTTACCTCAAAGTTTAAAACAAAACTACGATAAACAATCCCAATCTGTTTGCAGATGGTCTTGGAGGGGAAAAGCATCGATGGAGCGAAGGGGCAACAATGCTTTCAGGCAAACTTCATAATATTATTGGAGATGTTTTGATAGGTTCGGCTGTTGTAGCCTATCTTGGCCCGTTTACTGTAGACTTTCGACAGGTAAAATTACGAATCAGATATCATTTTTCCATTACATAGGCCAGTCATGTAACTCGAATCATTTGTTAATAGGGATGCGTTGAAAAATGGCAGCATTTATGTTCGTCTCAGAAAATTCCTTGTTCCCCAGTATTCTCCCTGATCTCTACCTTAGGTGACCCAGTCAAGATTCGGAAGTGGCATTTAGCAGGCCTTCCAATCGACACATTTTCCATTGACAATGGAATCATCGTAACGAATGCCCGACGATGGCCACTAATGATCGATCCCCAAGGCCAGGCTAGCAAATGGATTCGAAATCTGGAGAAGGCTAACCACTTGTCTGTAATCAAATTGAGCGATCCAGGGTATCTTCGCGTTGTTGAAACCTCAATTCAAATGGGTGTTCCTGTTCTTCTTGACAATGTTGGTGAAGAACTCGACCCCGCCTTGGAGCCTGTGCTTTTGAAGCAAACTTTCAAACAGGGTGGACTCGTTTGTATTAAAATTGGCGAAAGCATCGTTGAATACAGCAAGGATTTCCGACTTTATGTAAGCATATTTTTTTGGATCCATCGAATCGATAAACACATTTAAGTAATTATCATGGCTTAATTTGGTTTTCCCAGATTATAACGAGATTGAGAAATCCGTCGTATCTTCCCGAAGTTGCTGTAAAGGTAAGTTGTAATTTTATTGAGATTTAATGCAATTGTAATGTTTCTTAAACAGTTTTCTTATTCTGTAGGTTACATTGTTGAACTTTATGATCACCCCTCTCGGACTGCAAGATCAGCTCCTGGGTATTGTCGCAGCGAAGGAAGAACCTGCCCTGGAAGAGCAAAAGAATCAGCTTGTCATTCAAGGAGTCAACAACAAAAACCTTCTAAAGGAAATCGAAGACAAAATTCTTCAAGTTTTGTCCAGCTCAAAGGGTAACATTCTCGAAGACGAAACTGCGATTCAAATTCTGTCCTCGTCGAAGGAACTTTCGGAAGAAATCTTAGCCAAGCAGTCGGTTTCGGCCACGACAGAAAAGAAAATTGATGAAACTAGAAATCGTTACCGACCAGTGGCGATGCACTCCAGCACGTTATTCTTCTGTATCTCCGAATTGGCCAACATAGACCCGATGTACCAATACTCCCTGGCCTGGTTTATCAATCTTTATGCCTCCAGTATCGCTAATAGTCGACAGACTAAGGACTTGGCATCTAGAATTCAATTCCTCAACGACTACTTCACATCATCTATTTATCGCAATGTCTGCAGATCTCTGTTCGAAAAGGACAAGGTGGTCTTCTCCTTCGTACTTTGTGTAGCCTTATTAAAATCAAAAGGAGGTTTTGACATGGAGGTTTGGAAGTTTCTTTTAACGGGTGGAATAGCTCTGGAAAATCCTCATGAAAATCCAGCTCCCGATTGGCTTTCAGATAAGTCTTGGGCCGAAGTCGTTCGTCTGAGTTCAATCAAGTCGTTTGAGAAACTTATGCAGCATGTTCCAAAATATCCCAAGAAATGGAAGGACCTTTACGACTCACCCGAGCCTCAAGACTTCATCTTGCCAAAGCCATTTAGTAAAATGGCAGATTTGGAGAGACTTGCTATACTCCGTTGTTTCCGACTCGATAAATTAGTCCCTGCCGTTCAGACCTTTATCGTAAACAACTTAGGGAAGGAATTTATTGAGCCTCCACCATTCGATCTGTCCTCTTCGTATGACGATTCATCTGCAGGGACTCCACTTATTTTCATCCTGTCGCCAGGGGCAGATCCAACATTAGGACTCTTCAAGTTTGCAACGGACAAGGGATTCACGGGGAGCAAGATGCAGTCAATTTCATTGGGTCAGGGACAAGGACCGGTTGCCAGAAAGATGATTGACGAGTCGGCTATCGAAGGTACTTGGGTTGTTCTACAGAACTGTCATTTGGCTACAAGGTAAGTGAGTTGATTGTAATAATAACGTTGGATAATAATTGTAATAATATTATAATAATAATATAAATTAATACGTAAATTAAGTTGGATGCCCGTGTTGGAAATGATTTGTCAAGATGTCATCACTTCAGATGTCACGCACCCCGACTTTCGGCTATGGCTTACGTCCTATCCATCCCCTCACTTCCCTATTACAGTTCTTCAGAACAGTGTCAAGATGACTAATGAAGCCCCACAAGGATTGAGGGCAAATCTCCTTCGAAGTTACACCGGAAATCCGATTTCCGACTCCAATTTCTTCAATTCAGTTCGGTTGAACTCTAAAGCTTGGCATCGCATGTTATTTGGCCTCTGCTTTTTCCATGCCGTGGTTCAAGAAAGAAGGAAATTCGGACCTTTGGGATGGAACAATATGTATGAATTCTCGGAGAGTGACTTGAGAATTAGTCTGATGCAATTACAAATGTTTTTAAGCGATTACTTGGTTATCCCATATGATGCTTTGACCTATCTCACTGGTGAATGCAATTATGGAGGCCGAGTAACTGACGATAAGGATAGAAGGCTTCTCATTAGTCTATTGAGTACCTTCTACTGTAAAGATATTATTGACACCGATAAGTAAGCTTCTTTTCATCATTTTACGAATTAAGAATTAAGAATATGATATCCCATTTAACAAAATATTGTGGTGTTAGTTTCGTCCTATCATCCAGTGGAACTTACTACGTCCCAGGAGATGCCAATTACAATACATGTCTTCACTATATGAAGAAACTACCTTTGAATCCCAGTCCAGAAGTATTCGGCCTTCATGAAAATGCAAACATCACCAAAGGAAATCAAGAGACTTTGCAGGTAAATGTTTTGGATTTTACTAATGCATTTTTTTTATATTCTTGGATAATTTTTCACGAATGTCTTTTAGCTACTTGATGGAGCCTTGTTGACCCAGACTGAATTAAAATCGGGATCCGGTGGAGCAGATACCTCAGGGTCGAAGGTGATCGACATCGCTAAAGACATTTTAAGCAAGCTCCCGGCAGACTATGATCTGGAAAGTGTGATAGAAAAGTACCCCGTGGATTACATGAACTCCATGAACACCGTCCTGCGTCAAGAGCTTATCCGATTTAATCGGTTGACAAAAGTCGTTCGAGAGACACTAATCAACGTACAAAAAGCCATTCAAGGACTGGTGGTCATGTCCCCAGAATTGGACGAAGTTTTCAAAAGCATGCTCATCGGAAGGGTTCCTCAAGCCTGGGCTTCCAAATCGTATCCTTCCCTTAAACCCCTTGGTAGCTACGTTGTTGACCTCCTTCAAAGGTACAGATCATTCTCTGTTGCATACTTTGTACAGTCTACAGTTCAAATGAAGTGTGCTAACTTTACTATGTATTTTAATTTACCACAAGGCTCAACTACCTACAAACTTGGATAGATCATGGGGCACCCATTGTATTCTGGCTTTCTGGTTTCTATTTCACCCAGTCCTTCCTTACCGGAGTCACTCAAAACTATGCCAGGCGATACAAGATTCCAATAGATCACTTGGGATTCGAATTCGAAATCACAGCTTTCGAGAAGAGTACAGATGTCCTTCCTCCTGATGGAGCTTACTGCCGTGTGAGTTTAGATTTTGTTCGGTATTTATAAGAATTATAGAAAATAGAAAAGGTAGAAACATGCAAGAGAAAGCGACGTGGGTCACGCCATAAGGCAATAGGGCTTACTTCTTTTGGTACCGATAACAAATGGTCATTAATGTGTATATCAATTATTTAACATGCTTATAAGGACGATGTGATGATTGAGGTAAGACGGGACGATTAATCCGATTACTTGTAGACAGCTATGAAATTTTATTAACGTGTTACTGTATATTTATAGTCCTTTGGATTTTTAGATTATTTTTGCATTGCATGCATAATGTATTCATTAAATCAACGATTCCAATTTTAGGGTTTGTTCCTTGAGGGAGCACGATGGGATCGTCAAGAAAAGAAGTTGGCTGAATCACACCCAAAAATCTTATTTGACGCAATCCCTGTGATATGGTTCAAACCTGGGATTAAGGTTCGTCATCCCTAAAGTATGAACATTTTTAGAAAAATAAATAATAATAACGTTTGGTTTTAATCAGGCTAAATTCGTCCCAAATCCATCATACGATTGTCCCATTTACAAAACAAGTGGACGGAGAGGGACATTGTCGACCACAGGCCATTCAACAAATTTCGTCCTCTACCTCAAACTCCTAACTGACCTGCCTCAGAAACACTGGATCAACAGAGGAACGGCTGGACTTTGCCAGCTGGATGATTAATGCTAATAATAGAATTATTGAACAATGAATTGACAATTGCAAAATCTTAAACATACCCTACCTTAAATTAAAGTAATGCAAAAGGGATACTAAAACTACTGACGCAGAATAAAGAACGATTGAAGACAACTTCGTATTTGTTGTGGCAAATTTCTTATATGTACAATAACTGAATACTACTATACTAGACTGAAGAGGAGACGTATAACGAAATACGTAATAAGCGAAAAGACAAATTACTAGCATCCAGTAAAATAGATTGAAACCAAAATAGCCCTAAGCCCTTAACTGACGAATCCAAGGCTCTGATAATTCACATACCATTAATCGCTCTGTGAAGATAGGTTTCATTAATGCATAAGTACAGGAGAAGAGGTACCCAAACTCGTCTGGAAGTTCTAATTCTGTCGTAATTAAATTATTCATGGCATGTAAGTCGTTAAGATTAGAATTTACATTATAATTTGTAGTTTCCAATACCGGTTCTGTTGTTGATACCCATTTATGAGTTTTCTGACTCCAGCAGTATGCATTATGTAACATCCAACAAAAACTTGCAACTCATGAACACACATTAGTAGACTCCAGTATCGCGATTCCTTGCCCTAGTCACCAGTCATTAATAAGCTATAGCAATCTATGCGAATACTGGTTTTTATGCGGCCAGCCAAAATTTTTTAACAATTAGCTACACAGTATGCTATCGGTTATAATAACTAGTAAGACAGGTCCAAACCCCCAACCCTATCCTCTGGAACGATGGGGGTGGGTATTAACATACGAAACTACGCCGTTCCAGGATCAGGATGACATGACAGGAATGGGCTTGTCTGCAAACACTACACCTTTAATAGTTGGATTTGTGGGAATTGAGAAAAAAAATCGGCCATACCGAATATTGCAATTAATCTCTGGGAAGTACTCTTGGACAAACAAAATTCAAGATTTTAATGCAGGGGAGACACGAATAAATGATTGAAAAAATGTCTAAAAAAGTTGGACAACCTCTTCAAGTTCCGAATACATGAAGATGATATAATCACTTAGAATCCATCAGACGTCTGCATTGAATCCTACTTAATTTTCAGTACAATTAAACTGCTGGTACAGTGAATACGTTTTTCTAGTTGCTTACCTTGACCAGGACACACGGTAACAACCTTGAAATATAAGCATAATTTTACTTTTTCATCGTCCTTCCCGATTTGCAAATTACTTATATCTTCCAGCATTATTGGTCATCCTGGTCAGTCTTCCTTTCTCCAGTTTCCAGGACAAGTCTTAGCTTACCTATTAAGCATCTTTCTCGATCCCTTGGTCCTCCGCATTAAAACCGAAATTCGCAATGGCATTGCATCATTCCTTCGCTGGGAAAAAGGTTTTGGTAACTGGAGGTGGCAGAGGTAACCAATTTCATTACAATTCTTAATCGAAACATTTACATAATTCTGAATTTTATTGGAATTTAAATTTATGGTTAAACATTTTAGGAATCGGGCGACAAATTATCCAGCGACTTTATGACGATGGTGCGATCATTTTTACAATTGATGTTGATCCGAAACTTGTCCAACAGATCCAGAAAGAGCTTCCAAAGGTGACCGCAGTGGCAGTGGATCTTCGCGATTGGAAGGCGACTAGAGAAACTATTGAGGGCTTTGGACCGTTGGATCATTTGGTTAATAATGCTGGAATACTTAGAGTACAAGAGTTCATGGATTTGACTGAGGACGTTGTTGAACTGTAAGGGATTTCGTTGATACAAATTTACTCATCAATATTTTTCTAGTAACTCATGATTTTGCTCGTAGACATCTGAATGTTAACGTTAAATCGACAATTAACGTCACTCAATGTGCTGCAAGGGGTATGATTGCAAGCGGAAACGGGGGATCTATCGTGAATTTATCATCTTTGGTAAGTACTTGTCCGTTGTGTCTGCTAGTTTAATTCATTATTGCCATTACCAAGGGATATAGGTGTTAGGTCAAATGGTTCGCAATTTCATGTATGGATCCTAATGTTCACGGTTTACCCGAGCAAAATTCCATCAACTCAAGTTCGTTAGTGACGCTTATCGTTTTAATTACAGGCGGGTCATGTTACTTGTGCAGGAATAGCAGCTTATTCGCTCACAAAAGCTGCTATGATTATGCTTACCAAGTCCACGGCATTAGAACTGGGAAAACACAACATCCGGGCCAATTGTGTATGTCCAAGCGGTGTTGATACCGAAATGGCCAAACTACTTCCCGAAACGGCTGGTACGTTTATTTTAATATTTTATAATATTCTACTGTTTTACTATCTATTATTTAATTATTAATTATAGGAGCTATAATTGGCCGGGCTGTGTTCCCAAGAGCTGTTGAGCCAAATGAAGTTGCGGATACTGTTCTCTATCTGTTGAGTCCATTGTCTGCAATGATAACTGGAGAGGATGTTGTTATCGATGCCGGTGTTATGACTTGCTAATTCCCTCACTGACCTCGCTCTCCATTTTATCAACCTGTCAAACTCACCCTGCCTGTAATTATTTTCGTTGTAACTTGTAAGCGCATAATCCCTATGAATTGATAAAATGTATTTTGTTCTGTTGAAGTTTTATTAAATCCATTGATTTCGAACACACTACTCCATGTATTACTTTTATTTTGGGGAACGATCTATAATCATAAAAAATTAATTTTTACTCAAACTAATGTATAAGCAACGTTAAAGACTATTCAAATTCAATACAGAAACTAGTGAGTTAAAAATATCACCATCTACGTTTTTGGTCAGAGTGAAAGAATAGTTTATTCTTTGAATGTTTAAAACTGATACATAATTGATCAATTCCTATATGTACAATCCTTTACAGTACCAGGTGGACATGGGAGTTATAAATAAAAACGTTAATTTTAAATACATAAAGATTGTCTAGATTGCATACTTTTACGATCCAAGTGGTGAGTTTCAGTTGAGTAAAAATGGATCATATTCTTCTAGAAAACACAGCAAACATTACATTACATAGAACATCCTGATCAACGGCTGGAGCGACAGAATTCTGACATCTCCGAGGTATAAACCTCTGGTACACAGGTAGGACATGACCACATGTTCCGTACATTTTACCTGTAAATAAGATTTAGACATGTTCAATAGTTTGCAGATTACTGAACCAAACCTCAGTGTATAAATACCAATTCCAGACAATACAATTTTCGATAGCTGGTCCGCAACCTTTTTTGCTATTTTTTTGCTAAGACACGATTTGCTTGAATATGGAGAATGTGAACTTCAAGGCCGTCAAGCTATCAAATGTGGGGAAATCCGATGGCAGTGTCGAACTCGCTTTTATGTTAGGTTGAAATAATTTTACTCTCTAAACATAATACAATCAGATGGAAATGCTTATGAATATTTATGTGGAGCAAATTCCTAATAAAATTAAAATTAATTTCAAGACAGTTATTTTCATTAACTTAATTATATTCATCTGCATATTATCCTACTTGTGAAATTAGATACATCGAAACAGAAAAAACGGCATCAGTATCTAATCTCCAGGATTTTTGATGATGAGACTAAAGTCCTTGTCCTTGTCTTTCCAGAACACAAGGAAACTAGTATCTGGATAGTATGGTGGGGATTTGTAATTTTCTGACTCATACTGTCTTTGTAATGCTATTCTAGTATGTATTTTTAAAAGTTTTATTTCACGGCATTACCTTCGATTGCTGTGAATGATTATTAAGAGTTGATGACTATAAACCTATATGATATGAGGAATCCAAAGCATCCATGTCGTGAATTTCAAAAACACAAAGCGTTTTTATATGGTTTAATTATTATGGATTAAAACAAAGGTTAGTTTTTAAGAATTTATTTATCTTTTTTCCACGAATTACAATGCCAAAAACTGATCGTTTTAGGCTAATTTCACTCAAAGCTCTGGGATCCGATTCATCTGGATTTGAAATCAATTGGCAAATACTTTTGATAATGCGAAGAAGACGTTAGATAAATATTGTTGATGGAGAGGATGGATGTGCATCTATCTGCAATATATAAAAAAACCGGAACCATTACAATTCTGAAAGTGGTTATGTATTTGTTTTAAACTTTTTTGCACGAAACCCTGAACGGAATTTGGAATGCTATATTTAAGCTTTAGGAGGCTGTACAACATGGAGCGATATTATCTTAATTGTGGAATTGCTTATTACTGTAATGGAGTTTTTCAATTTTAATAAACTATTCTTATCCATGAAGTTACCCAATACCAATTATTGAATACAGATTGATTTTACAGTTTTAGGATTTTCAAACGGTGGAAACATCCTTAAAAGCATTCGTCATTATTAGTACAGGCAAATAAATACGACCGCTCATTTCTTATAACATTTAACAGTATTTTGTGTTTTTCATCTGTTTTTGTACACATTATTTTCATACAAGTGAATACATCATTAAAAATTAAAATCAAGTCTATTGAAAACGGCTGAACTAAATCTAGACAGTCCTGTACATTTCTCGAATGAATCTTTAACATCTAAATTCGAGGATTTTTTTTAAATATTGACTTACGCATTTTTAAAGTAGCTCAGCCGCTAGCTCCTGTGGGTGATGGTGGTGGCGGTGCACTTCCGGGAGGGGGTGGTGGTGCACCTCCGGGAGGGGTGGCGGTACAGGGAGAGTACTTCTAGTTAATGCAAAGGTCATGTAATAAGCTTTCGTTCTGAAATGTTGATTTAGATTTTAATTCCGTCTCAATAGAAATAAACAAAAAATATGAACCTTCTGATTTAACTAATTTGTTTACACATGTGTTTTAAAAGCAATCTGTGTTGAGTATTCATTACCGTAAGTCACTCTTACCTAACCTCAATCCGAGATCTATAATCGTACCTTGATAACCAAATGCACTCTAAAGTTTAGGACGTACACGACATCATACGATTGCATGAACTTTATCACATTGAACTTGATTTGGAGTAATTAAAAATTGATAAACTTACCGTCAGAATGAAAGAAACCTAAATCCCAACTCTCAGCCATCTGTTTATCAATTTATATCAGCATGGTTAAGGGCAAGGTTTAATCTTGGGTTGCATTTTAGAAGCCATCCGATATTTACGAATATTATGGCATTTATTAAATTGACATATGTTTAATAGTTAGATCTGCAGAGTAAAGTCCGGCTGAAACTTCTAACCCACTGAATACCTTGCATCGACCTAATACTTTGAAAACGTAAATATTTGAGTGCATTGACAACATGTAATGGTAACATTTAAGTTTGTTCAGATTTGATATTTTGAAGCCAAATAGATTCGCAAACTTAGTCCAAACAGATAAAATAAATATTTAACTCGCCTATGGGTGACACAAGCATTTCCTGTTAAGAGTTTGTTGCAAACTTTAATTTTGATTATCTTCAAATAAATAAATTTGAACTTAAAAATGGCTACGATGTAAAAAAATTCTTCTTCAAAATCTTCAAAACGGAGAATTCGGATGAAAACGATGCAATAGACAATTGAAAGAGCATTTCGTTCAACCTAAATTGACAGGTTAATATTTAATTAATTGTTTTTATTTTAGCTTGAATTTCAATTATGTTTTCAATGTTAAAATATATTTTGTTTACAACGGATACATTTTAACATTATCTATCTGATGTCTAAACTTTTATGCGTATTATTTAAGTTGAAATGTAAGCTTTCATTGAAGATGCTGCTTTCTGTAAATATTATGTAGCATGGGAAAATAAAACTTTACGGATGATGATTTTTGCTTCTATTCTAATAATAATTCAAAATAATAATTGTATGGATGTTATCAATGCTGGTGCTAACGCTTGCACATTTTTCAAATGTCCACTCCGTGTCGAACTGGAAAATTATAATTCTTTTAAATTTCAATAAATCCAACTGATCTTCGTTGTTTCATACAGCTTTATTAAAACCACACGGTTATATTTAGTACAAACATCACTCTTACATTATTGAACATGGCAGATAAATGATTGGCTTGGGCAGTGTCACTTTTAAACATTTAATTCGTGTTTTTCTGCGTAATGTAATTATGAGGCTTACTTCATTTAAGATGACCTAGGAACCAAATCTAAATGTCTACGGATATTTTAAATCTCACTAGAAACTGTTCATGCTGATTTATAAACAATACCAAAACTCAACAGAAAAGATGACAAGGAACTATTGGAACAGCTAATTAAAGTTTAAGCTTATGTATACTTATTACATAAATACGTAAACAGTTAAGTAATTTCTTGCCCTTGCCCTGTTGGTCCCTTTATACAATTCATTTACAAAAGACACGTAACCCAACCTTTTTGTAAAATGAGAACACAACCAGTGGATCAGTATTTTTTAAGTTTAATTTTTTTTAAGTTTAACAAACCACATTTTCCCTTTCAAATTGAAATAGAATTTTACATACTAAAATACCTTTGTAACCAGTTAGTGTAAGCGTATTACAATTTTATGTAGTGACTAGCGGCCCACTCAACCCGACACGGGTTGAAAAGAGGGTTTTTATTAGAATTAACGGGCTTCCCCCCGTCCCC
>JAQFZA010000617.1:0-15704 GCA_034695115.1 Desoria olivacea | reverse complement strand
AATACTTTAGAAAATATCTTCAGATACCTAATACAAATATTTATATATCAGTCGGTCGGAAACAATGAAAGCATGATTTGCGACGTATGTGCATACATGGCTACCACAAGTTGCGACTTAAAATTGCATTCGCAGGTATTTTTAAAACTTTTAAAAAGATAACTACGTAAATAAGCAGATTTTAAAATTTTAATATGTATTACTGTTTGAATTTAGAAAAACCATCCAACCGAAGTTAATTACAGGGCATCAGAATCATGTCATCCTGAGCGAATTGAATTTTCCTATGATCCAGAGCATGCTCCTCAATACCCTTACGAAGATGTAACTACTGAGGTATGACAAGGATAATATGTAATACTGTTCTACAGTTGAAGTAAATACTCGAAAGTTTAAAGCTGTTTTTTCTTCTTACACATCTCGATCGTTATTTTTGTAACACAACAGCCAGCAGTCCAAATTGAAGTTGAATTCCACGATAACATTGAGATGGAAAATATGGTCTGTTCCGAATTTACGGTGGCTCAAGATATAGAAATTCGAGCAGATGAGAATATTTCAGTAAGTGATTTCCGTTATTATGTATCACCTGAAATACGATCCAATCGATCGAAAAAATACGATGAAACAAGAAACAGTGTGTTCTAGAAATCCTCTGGACTGAGATTAAAAATTAATTACCACTTTTTTAAACTTCGTAGTATAATGATGAAGAAAGCGCGGCTGTGGTTTTGTTCAACATTTCTGAGCTAGAAACCGTCGATCAATGATAATACGACTTTCTTAGAAGTGAAGACTGTACATGGAACCATGGAACACGCTTGCCAATTTCTAAATGAACTATTGTATTGACTGTTTGTAAATGGATTTTCTGTTACCCTATCCGTTGAAGGTATTTATGGAGATTTAACTACGTAGTAAGAACGACAACCGATAGAGTTAGACAAATTTTATGACAGGAACGTCGGGAAACGTAGGTTAGCTAAATAAGTTGGACTGATTTAAAATTCATTTCGTTTTTGAGTTTGTATTTAGTGTGAGGCTGTGATAGGATTTAAGTATTTATCATTTATTATGCTGACGAGGCATAGATATTTTTGTAATTTTGTTATAAAATATTATAAATCATATCAATTTTGCTGATTTACTACAAAACTGAATCTGGTTAAGTGTTCCCTTCGTGTTTTGGAGCTGTTTTAGATAAATCATTCTAATTAAGGCTTTTGTAAAAGGGAGTCTATAATAATCAAATCTATACCTACTAATAAAATACGTACTAGTAATTGCTCTATCACGTTAACTAATTTTGCATGCAAACAACCTTGTAAAGTGCCAATTTTTGACGTTGATTGTGAATCAGTGGTCTTAGGGGGTGTGGAATGTATTATCCATTCCCATATCCATCTACTAGTTCAAAGCGTTAGCGTTTGAATTGGGGTCCTAAAATATTACTATTACTATGATCCTTCCGGGATCGTATTTCATCAGCTTCATCCTGTCTGTGTTTACAAAATGTGTCACTCCAGTGCAGTGACAATCTAACTCCTTCCTGATCCGATGATCCAGCAAAAATCCACAACGACAACGAGATATCCTCCATTTCCCTAAGTTCCGCATACATCTCTAATACAAGCACCTGTGGAGTTTAAGGCTTCAATTAAGGGACCACCACCACTCAGTCTGGCAGTATGGAAAAATGGTAACAAAGACCACAACAAAGGCCAAGTAGCTTGAATTGGGAATTTGGAAAAGGTATCTTTGCTGGTCCAGCAGTCCCTCTACTCTACAGTAAAGGGAAAGCTGTCTTCTACGCATTGCCATGATATTCCTGCCACCAGCCACCACTGCCAACTGTGAGCCTACACTGTGTTCTCCTCACTATTCTAGGCGGGCAAAGGTAGCTTGGGAAAGTTGGATTTAAATCTCCTTCAGTTTAACAACAATTGTTTAACTCGCTACTTCTTTTGGAGATATTAAATAAAATAGAGAATTTTAATCAATATCATTTTGTGTTCACAGTTTACCTATTGTTGTAGGTTGTAGGGTTTACTGTCAATTATCCATTGTTGAAATAAAGAATCTAGAAAACGCTGTAGAAATTAATTTATAATTTGTCGGTATTTTTCTCCTGGTTCTGTGATTCTGTGGAGTGGATCCGTTTTGTGATGGTGACATGGTGGGGATGCGATGACAGAGATGATGAAGACTGATCTTCCCAGTGGAATGTAAGGACTGTTGGGGGAAAGTGGTTATCTTTGTAACAATGTGTAATGAAACTTGACGATGGCTAAAGTAGTTGCTGAAGAAGTCATGACGGAGTTTAATACGAGAAGTGATGTGGGCCGTGTTGTGGTCAACCCGCCGACAAGTAAGTTTCAAGTTGAAGTTTTTGTTTGTTTTGTTTATTTGCTTTTTTTTATTCGGTCTGCCGATTGTTTTGTTGCTTTTCATTTTGGTTACCGGTGGTGCTGGTGGTGGTTTGGGTCAAAGTAGTCGATGAGACTCAACTCGGCTTGAGAAAATCGAGTCGATAGAATAGTTTGGTTCCCTTCAAGGTACTCAGCCACCCAAAAATATCCGCTCACAGCATATTTTTTAATGAAAAACTATGGTCAAAATCATGGTTTTTCATAAAAAAACTACATTTTTGGATCGACTCTATCAATCTCACAAACGATCTCATGGACTAGATGAAAGGGTTGCTTTTTTTTCCGTGGGCGGGGTGTGGTTGAGGTTGATGTTTTTTGGCACAATTGTTCAGAAGGGAATTGTATTGTGGGTAATTGTTGCAGGGATGTCTCCATTGGAGTTGCACGATACGTTGCCAATGTATTTATGCTGTGGGCGAGCCTTCTTGTCGGAGGAGAGTTATGTTAATCACAAGGCTGAGACAATTGTTCATGGGAAACCTATAGATCTGACGAATATTCGGACGGCGATTAATTCCCGATCCAGCATTGCATTTTGGAGGTCGAGGAAAATCAATACAGCGAAGATGGTCGAAGATGAGGAGGAAGAGGAGGAAGAAGATGAATCACAGGAAGCATTGAACGGTTGTGACCAAGATGACGGAGATGATTTGAACGAGGATTTAGACTATCTGTAAGCAGTCGTGTTTTTGATTGAGTTTGACATTGCTTATGCGGTTACGATTCCAGAGATACGTTGGATAATTTGGTCATGACGTTTTGCAGGTCTCAGCAAATGATAATCCAGCGAAAACAACCATCCTACAAAGTTAAAGGTAGAGTAAGATGCTACAAGACGTGCACACTTTGTAAGTTGCACATGCCTGGAACTAATATCCCTCGGCATATGCGGACTTGCCATAACCCCTCGAATGAGTTTGTCTGCAGGTAAAGCTAATCGTTATCGTTGTCAACGAAAAGTTTGATTTGAGGAAAGGCCGACAGAACTTGAATTTTGTTGTGATGTAGTAATTATAAGTTTATCGCTTACAGGTACTGCAGCTGCAGATTTGTTGGTGCTTATGGAAGGTTGATACACGAATTGAAGTCTCATAAAAAGAAAGGACCTACTAAACCTGCTGTGCGAATTGCAAAGAAACTGCAGCCCAAAAAACTTCCGTTGAAGACTTCTATATCCGTACCCCGTCGTTCTGAAAAGCAAGTTTTAAACGAGAGTATAGGATATGTAAAACTATCTTCCACTAGTTATCAATGCAATGTTTGCAAGAAGATTTTTCAATGTGCCGTTAACGCTAAGTATGGATCTTTTATAAGAACTTTAGGTGTTGAATGAAATAGACTGAACAATTATTTGTCTCTTTTTTAAAGCTTTACCTTATGCTGAAATTAATTACAGGGATCATCTAAATCAGCACACTGGTAAGAGACCATATAATTGTTCACATTGCGGTTTGACCTTCACATTCAAGAGTAGCGTTAGCAGGCACATCAAGGTATGGTTTTTTTCTTACAATATGATCCTGTCTGGCCTTCGGTCAACAAATTTTTAATTTCTGAATATAATTGTCGTATATTCGTTTGTAGAGTTGCCACGTGCTCGGAGGAGAATATCCCTGTCCAGTTAACTGTGGTTGTATTATGGGGAATAAAATAAGTCTTCAAATGCATGCAACTTTGTGTAAGAAACGAAAAGTCGAAGCCAATCTAATTAAAACCGTAAAGGTTCAAGAACAGCAGCCGATAAAGAAACAAGCTCCTAAACACCAAACTTCTACGCTTGATTCTGTAAAAGCAAGCCAAGTTGGGCCAAATTTATATCACTGCGACATTTGTAATAAGGACATCACTTGTTCTGGCAATTTCAGGTAACTTCTCTTGTTCAGTATGCATGTATGCTTAAAGACTCTAGGCTTGACAGTATTGTTTTAAATCAAAGGGACCATCTGAATAGTCACGCCGGTTCAAGACCTCATCGCTGCCCAATGTGCAGGTAATAATTTAATTTAATAATATTTAGTTTTGAAACTGAATACACGTAATAATATAAATGCAATTCTTATTACTTTTGCAGTCTTACCTTTACGTTCAGGAGTAACATTCAGCGACATATTAAGGTATGCCACTTGTTCTACTACTTTCTCTGCTGTTTATTAGGTATTTAAACAAAAAAATAATGTAATGGTTGATTTGCAGACCTCACATGTAGAAGATGGAGCGTACGTATGTCCTAATAATTGCGGCTGTACATTGGCAACCGTAGTAGCACTGAAAGGTCACATGTTTAGTTGTCGGAAGAAAATGCTCTTAGAGGGGCTCTTACAAAAGATGGATGAGCCTGCCTCAGGTAAAATATCTCCAAAGCGGTCCCCTTCGCCTCCTAAGATTTCTCCGATGCAATCTACTTCACCTTCTAAAATGATTCCGAAGCGATACCTCTCCTCTTCCAAAAAGATTCTGAAGCGATCCCGCGGTCGGTCTAAAAGAACTACAGTAGATAAATTTGAATGCGAAGTGTGCAAGAAGGTCGTTATCAGCAAGAGAAACTTAAGGTTCCAAAACTCACTTTACCTAATTTTACCAAAATATTTTAATGTGCATCCGAAATAATAATCTCTCTGTATTTATCCATTCTGTAGAAATCATATGTTAATTCATCTAAATCTAAAACCATTCAAGTGTGAGATGTGTGGACATTTCTTCCGGGCCACAGAGTCGTTGAAAAAACACCAAGAACGGTCCCATGCACCAACGGGAACTTATATGTGTCCTGATTGTCCCTGTCAATTCAATAGGGAACAAGGACTCATGATGCATAAGAATATGTATCATACTAAAAAAGCCCTTAAGAAAATTCAGGGTCAAAAGTCCCTTGCTCTTCCACCGATGCCAAAGTTGAAGCCAATGCCACCATTGCAGCCGAAGCCAAATATATTAAGTAGTTTGTTAGACAAGAAGCCTTCAAAATTGCAGCTGCCGCCTCCGCCTATGAAAACGGAAACAGATTCTTACGAGTGCAGAGTTTGTGGAAAGATTCTCCAGTCGCTAAATTCGTTACGGTATGCGATAACTATCCTTTTTTTTGCATGCATCATATATTCCCAACATATTTTTGTTCTACATATTTATTTCATCGATCTATCAGTAAGATATTGATTGAAGTGGCTTAGTGGTTGTAGAATATTTTATTGTGGCTAGGTAAGTAATTAGATATTTTTCCCCTCAGAAACCACGGTTTTATTCACTCTGGAGAGAAACCATACGAATGTAACATTTGTGGCCATCGGTTCCGTCTTTCTTCGACCTTATATGATCATAAGCGAGTAAGTATAGATGTTACTAACCAATATGATTATTCCATTGTAATATAATTACATAATACGTCTATGATTTTCAGTCGAGTCACAGCGGTGGAACGTTCATGTGCAAAAAGTATGGAGATTATTTATCAAGAATTTAGATGTCCATATTACACTATAATATTTGTTTGTTTTTCAATTTTAAGATGTCCGTGTAGATTTGAGTCTGAACATGGCTTGTATCGGCACGAAGGGGTATTCCATGGAAGAGTATCTCTAAAGTACGCCAGAAGGAAAGCGAGTCTTATTAAAAATAAGGCTCTGAAATTAAAAGCAACAAACTATGATAAGCCTGCACCTCAACTTTCAAACTCGTCTAATTCCAGTCCAAGGACTTCCCCAATCAAGAACATGCGAAATCGGAACTCTCTAATTAAATCCCTACCCAAGCTTACTGCCCAACCGTTTCGGCAAGTTTCTTTTAAAATGGAGGTTGGTGATGATGACGATTCCAATGGTTTCCAGTGTGGACATTGTGGTGTTTTTTTAAAAACGTTACAGGAGCTTAGGTATATTGATTATCCTGCCGAATTGTTGGAGCATTTTATTTTAGTTTCTAAACGATATATTTTTTTAGTGATCATCAGAGAATTCACACGCAACCAGAACCTGAAAAACCACCAAAACAATGTCCAGTTTGTTCACAAAAGATTTTCGACTCTTCACATTACCGTGTGCATATGAAGGTGGTAACACAAAGCGGTCACATTTGTTTTAATGACAATTTATCGGTTTCAGTTATGAAAACAGTACTTATTTATCTTGCAGTCTAACCACAGTGGAGGAGAATATCAGTGTGGCGATTGCCCTTGTGATTTTGACAGCCAAGGCAGTCTTACGCGTCACAGAAGTCGTTATCATCCTAATTTTGGTCACAGTACTGCTATGGGTGGGGGCCGAAATGATGGTATGGGTCCTGGCCGAAGTAATGTTATGGGTGCTGGCCGAAGTAATGGTATGGGTCCAGTTGTTATTGAAGTCGAAAGCACTGACCATGAAGTTGGATTCGAAGTTTATGATGACGAAATAAGAGAGGTTCGACCAGCCTCAATTCCACAGAAAGTCCAAGGAGTCCCGAAACCAAAACCAGTTCAACGAGTCACCAAATTAAATAAGAAAGACATTATGAAATCCTGCGACGTATGTGGAAAAATGTTCACTAGACTACAGAGTTACAAGGATCACATGAGTATACACCTGAATATTCGACCGTACAATTGCAACATTTGTTTTCAAACGTTTAGGCTTTCTTCTATTTTATCCACTCATAAACGGGTAAGTACTTTAACAGTACATCCTATACATCGTTTCTACTTATTTAAACTTTTTAAATGTTCCTGCAGTTTATTATCATAATCATAATTTGATTATCTTTAGACGAGCCATGGGAATGGAAGATTTCATTGTGCTGATTGTCCTACTCAGTTTACTACCCCGAAAGGGCTTTCTGTTCACCGGTTTGTGTATCACAAAGGAGGGCGGATTGAAACAGGGGAAACAGAATCGACGTATGAGCAGGAGCAACCAATGGAAGATGATCAAGGCGAAGATTATTTTGAAGACCAAGATATTGAGTATGGAATGTATTCCGATCCTGTGCAAGCTCCAATAATGCAGGCAAAAGCCTCGCCTAAAGATAGACCTATGAAATGCAAGGATTGTGGGGAGATTTGTCTTGGGCCAAATAGATTACAGTATGGAGTTTATTAACTTATACATGTTTATGTGACGTATTACTTTTATTTTCGTTTAAAACTCATCGCTAAATCATTTCAGGGAACACATGGAGTTACATCAAGAAGCTGAAATGCCAACTGAATGCTCAGGCTGTGGAAGATTTTTTGGAACCATGGCTGAATTTGAGCATCATATCCAGGTTAATTTCTCCCAGGCTAGGCATTACTACTCACTGTATCAATATCGTCAAAACATATTTAATAACACTATTATGTGTTTTGACTGTTCCAGGTTAATGCTGGTGATCCGTTCCGTTGTGCTTATTGCTGTGCAACAATGACAACAGAGGAAGCGCTGCAAGAGCATTTTGATTCCTTTCACAGTCAAGAAGAAGAAGAAGCTGAAGTTTCCGAGTATATGGAATCTCAGATGGACTTGGATTTTGTATCATAAACTAGTACAAAAATATAATTAAAAGAGTATCCATTGATTTTGATCTCTTAACTTAACTGGACGATCCATAGGACAGTTGCAAGATAGCAGCTTTATGCTATCGTAGTTTCCTTTAATCGTTGTTTTGTTAATTGTAAATATGATAATTGTAATGAACACGCTTTCGCCCTCGAGTCTAATAATAGTTAAATGATGCTGTTAATGGTAATCTCTAATAGATTCTTATACTTATAAAGTGATCTTATTCCGCAGTCATTTTATTTCGAATATCCGCGACCCGTCGTTTTTAACGATAACAATGTTCTTAGAAGACGACGCGCTAGAAACTAAACTGCGAATGCAGTGTATGTTAAATTAAGAGGCATTGGAGTTGAAGACTGTTTAACATTTTGTTTCTGAATTCATTCGCGATTTTTTTTAGCACCGTATGATCTAGCAGGTAGTGCGCAATGTATTATTTGCGGAAAGAGACTGGATTGGAGTAATCAATTTGCAGCGCTTTGCTCTGGTCTGTACACAGACTCTCGAAGATTGTCCAGAGATTTCTTCTGAAACATTGTCTTCTTGATAAGGATAATTCCTCCAGTTAATAATAGCAATACGATTAGAGTTGCGAAGATGGTTGTTGTAATCTTCGCCACTTGAGACTCTTTAAAAAATAAAAATCGATAGATTTAGAAATAACTGTTTTAATGTCATCAGAAATTATTGAATAGAAATTAACGGTCACCTTCAACATAAACGGTGAAAGTTTTTTCGGATCTGGAAACAAAATTAATGGCAATGCATTTGAACTCTCCTTGTATTTCATGTGTAACGCGTGGAATTCGGAGAACAGAAGACCCGTCGGGATGCCGGCTAAAGTTGTATAGCATACTTGAACCAAGCTAGGAAATTTTAAGATTTGTTGTGGGCTGGTGAATCTCCCAAGTTTATGGTTTACATAGATTAGGACCGATTGGCAAAGTAAATTGAGGTACCTTATTATCTTTCATCCAAATGACCTTTAAAGAGGAAGTCAATGTAAGCTTAATTTTTTAATTGAACAATGACTTAATTGTAAACTCTGTCCAGTACCTTCGGGTCGGGGTCGCCTGAAATTTTGCATGTAAGTGACCTATCCGTCTCATTTAATGCCCAGAATACACTTTCCATTTCAGGATTTTCAATTGCAGATGGAATGGATTCTGTGAAATATAAATATCCGGATTTTGATTTTTTTAAATGCATGAGGTAATACTTCGAAAGTTTGCTATTCAACCTTTAACCGAAAGTTTAACCGTCTTGGTGACCCAATCAGAGGAATTCCACACCGGAACATGGCAGGTCAAGGAATCCAGGTTCTTAGTCCCTTTGATAGTTACAGGACTTTCAATAGACTGAGTGGGAAGCAAGACAAGGATAGGCGTCTGCTTGACCGTTCCAAATGTATCTGATCAAATCATTTGTTATTTAAAACTCCTTGACTGTCCACTCCTTAATTAATTTGAGTGGATTATGATTTGATAATATTCCAAACCAGGCATTGTTTCAACCGTTCCATCTTTAAATTGCAAAGTCCATCGGATTCCATAGGAGAAGAAGTACGGCCTTGCTTTGCAATTAAAAGTCGTAGGTTGTCCGGAATAAACTTCATAAATGTCGTCTTTCGATATGAGTTTCAATTTTCTGGCCATAGGCATTGCAGGATCTATGTGTACCCATTTCTGAAGAGCGTTTGAATCCCATTCATGATCTATACAATATAAGGATAACAAAAAGTCAGTTTAACAAGGTAAGGCTAAAATTACTGATCTATTTTAAATTCCGTTACGTGGAATATTTTCAGGATTCCTCATAAAAAAATCCCTGGCGACATTAATCCCATCCCCCACACAGCGAACAAGGCTTAAATCGGCTTGCCCTGATCCCCAGCCTCGAAGATAAGAAACGCAGCTACCGTTGATCCTAAGAACCCCATTCAATTCTGAACCGTCCTTGCGAATCTATTTTGCATTTACAATTTTTTAATACTTAGTTTCGTTTAAATAATATAAACGTTAATCTCGTGTTTAGTGACAGCTAGAGCTACCTCGTCCTTTTTAAAGGATGATTGGAACATGTTGCACATGGACGGATTTTCGCAACCCATTACATCAATTCTTGGAGGTCTTGAAGAACTGGAACAACATTCGAAGGAGCCAAGTGGACGCGACGACGGGATAAATTTTAGCGAAGCACTGGATGTTATAGGCGCATTCATGGCCACAGTAGATTGATCTTTGTATTCTAAAATGAATGAATGTTGAATGAATTATATTAAAAAAATAGTGGAAGAGGTTTTTATTCCTTAAAGTTCAATTATTACTTGGTATATAGTTGACCAGCAATGAGTCGGTACCGTCTTTAGTGGCACATTTGTACATTCCAGGCACGGGCCAATCGTCATCGTTGGATTGAGTTTTTAGGATAAACCCAATTTCAGGTTTGAAACTCAGTTTCGGTGACAAAGGGATAGGGTTCCAGGTATCGTTCTGGAAGCCGTACAGAAACATCATCAATCAACGTTTGCATTCATTGTCATCGCTAACTAACGTACTGCATACCCACCGCGGTATTGTTAGCCCCTGCTATTTGAATGTCCTGTAGCAAAACCACTTCTGCGTAAGGGTCTCGAACGTAACATGGGAATATTATTTTATCCGAGCTGTCCAGCCAAACTGAGATGTTCGAACCGGACAAAACAAAAACGGTGTCCTGGACCAGGGCACCTCCTACCATCAGAATAGGAAATTGCAATACCTTTAGTATTCTAGACTTAGACAACACCAGTTAAATTCGATTTTGAGCAATACCAATACCTTCCCAAAAGACGGTGATATTATTTTGCAACGAAGCATCATCTGTCTTTTTACAGACATAAGTTCCCGTAAACAAGTTAGGATCTCCAACCAGTCCGATTTCCGACCAGTAATTGAATGTCCTCGAATTCTTGAGGTCAGTAGCTATCCGTCTCGAGCTCAGAATTAATCCTCCTGTGGATTTTTTGTGGGACCTAAACCACTGTTAAGATTTTGATTCTTTACGTTTATGGTAATTAAGTAATATGTACATCTGTATTTGCTCAATGATGAAGTACCTCTGCATGGGAGAATGCCCATTCGGTAGGATAAGGAGCGATACAGAGATAGATGACTGCCACAATTTCATTTGACAGAATGTATGTACTTCGATTGACCAAAGCGACCGGCCCTTCTTGATCCCCAATGACCACGTCGTCCCTCCAAGCTCCGCTTTCACCCTCGATCCATGCCTGAACCTTAATTTCTGGGGCTTGGAGTGTAGACCCGTATGGATTTAATAAAGAAATCAAAAATGCATAACTAATGAAACTAACCATTTCTTAAATTGAAAGAATTTATGTCAAAAATTAGTTCGTCAAAATATAGTTATGTACACCTTTTTCAATATGTTAATTTTTATGACAGTTATAAATTATCCTTACGGACAAGCATGTAAGTTGTTTCATGTTCAAATCGTTTCACATTCCAATAATTTCAATCACGAATGTTTACGTGTTGTGCATACTTGACTGTAATTTCGTTGTTACCTAAGTCTGATTTTCGCATTTCACGATTTTGATTGTCGTATGAAATGTTTCATGGTGTTTTTTTTCTGGTACCATCAAATTGCTAATAACATGCATAAGACATTTGATAATTTGATGGTATCATGTATGGCATGATCCTCTTTCAAACAGCCTGTACCTGTAATTGTGCATGGCGTGATTAAAAGGAGGGACATCATAACCTGCTTCCAATTTCACTCTCGAATCTGCAATGACAAAATGTGACCAACGAGTGAAAGAAAACCGAGACTGCTGGCAAATCACTCCATGTATTCATTTCATAGCTAAATGTATGCACAACATTTATAGTCAAGGTTGCCAATCCATACTCCATTAGCCGGGATGAGTTTGAGATGACATAACTACTAACTACCGATGAACTCGATAAAGATTAATCAACCTTGATGAATATTAGAAATGACAGTTCAGGCTCATTTGCATGATTATGGATTGTATTTATAACTTGCTCGCTCTTCGACCTAATATGTAATAGTACCGACTACCAAATTCGAGGAGTTATATTTTCCTGAACACCTTACGAAAACGTGAAATATATCCATTTCCTTAGTTTGGATAACGGGTGAGGTTTTATTCTTGATAGAAGATATATGATAATCTCATATCAGTCAGGATGCATGAGAGCAATTTCAGGACTTGCATAAATACTTCGAAAATAGTTTAATAGCATTTAAAGGAAATAAATTGCTTAAATCTAAAGGATTAATGCAATTTTAAAATCCAAGTTTCTGCAGCCGTAAATAAGCTATCACCTTGAATTCATGTTGGCTTTGGCTATATCATTAAAATTAATGGTTTTTTGCAACCCTCAAGAATAAAGATGCAACAATGGGAGTCCAATGTCCAAAGTCTCAATTCCAAGCAAGTGAATCACCCCGAACAGGATAATAGCAAATAAAATGAATGTTTACTTGTGTAACCCAAAATAAAAATATACATGATAGCCTAAAGTGCCTCTAAACCAATTGTATTTTCTTATCACAGAAATCCATCATAAAATCCATAATCTTATTATGACTGCATAAGCAAACTTTGCATGCATTCAAATGTCAAACCCATTCCATATGCCAATTTCATACACTCTAGTTACCTCGTAGCTTGCATGTTTATATCTCTATGCTGTTAAACAAGAAACATCCATTCCAGGCCGCAGTTAGTTACCTTGACTTGGTCGAACAAAGCCATATGAATGAATACTAGAATAACGGAAATCATTCCCAGTTTATGGAAATCCATCCAATTTTATGTAAATCATCAATCCCATGTCATGTCAAGCAAAACCTAAACCAGAAGTGGCTAAAAGCTAGAAAGCCCGTCTAGAAACTCCCCATCATGTACAACATCCATGAGTCCTAACAAACCCAACCCGCCCCTTTCTCCTGCTGACAACAAGCCGAAGACCCGAGGTAACATTTACATATTACATTAAGCCACGGAACATGCACATTAGAGGACACACTGAGATAGAGTGTTCAGAATCTGCAATGTTATGGATCATGGAACTGTTAAGCCATCGGATTTTAATAGATACATTCTAACTATCTCCAATAGTATCTCCATATGATGAGCCGAACATAGCCCAATCTGCTGTTGAGCAGGATAGGGCAAGAGACTCGTCCTTTAGAAAACCTCTTGTAACTAGTCGCTAGCCGATATTCGATTTGGTTAGATGTTACTGTTACTGCAAAGTATTCCGCAATTTCATCACCTCCGTCATCACCTTAACCCTTTGCTATTAAGACGGTCAAGACGGTGTAGTCTAGTTGAATCTGGTCTCTTTTGAAATATGAAGAAAGTTTGAGACACAGAATGCCCAGTAACACTTTAAGGTTCTGCCACCAAAAGTATTGTTCGCTGGACGTCTGATTTTTTTTACATACTGCCATTGGGAGAAAGTCCTGGACTTTCACTAGAGTATTTTAACAGTTTTAATCGGAGCTCTTAATTAAAGAGTTAATTATATTTTTTAATTCGGACGTGATTAATAATTAAGAGGAAAGTCAAAATGGTCATGTTCATGGTTAACGAAGAGAGGATACGGCAAACCACACCGAAATGGGACTTCTTCCAGAAATATTGTATCGCCTTTGCTGCGGCAGCCATGGCAGAGACAGGTAGGGTCTGAATAGTTTTTCAAACTACCACCTGTCACTTTCCGTGACATTTTAAAGAGAGTTTTTGACATTTGACATTTGTTTTTAATTTAAAAAAATAGTTACATATCCACTCGACCTGACGAAAACGCGGATGCAGATTGCTGGAGAATTAGAAAAGGCGAATAAGTCCTCAGGGATACCACCACAGCGACATGGGATGTTGAAGACGGCCTTAGGGGTTGTGAAGAACGAAGGGGTGACCCACCTTTGGAACGGATTAGCACCGGCCCTTTATCGCCATGTAATTTACTCCGGAATTAGAATGGCCTTGTATGAGAAGTTAAGGGATGATGTCTTTGGCAAGGAGCCGGATGGATCTTATCCTGTTCATAAGGTATTTACACCTTTGTACATGCAGTTATGTCATTTTGTAAGGAATTAACTCTTTGATAAGGTCTTATCATGGTTTTAAGCAAACTTATTCTCTGTTTGTGAATGCGATCTTGGAACATGGATTCGATGTTTTTTAAACGCCTTGTAATATTGTTTATTATTTGTTTGCAACATTTGTTCCATTCTTTCTTACGAATGTGTCTTCATAACACTTTAAACAGTTTCACTAATTGTTTTAATGATAAATTGTCCCTTTGTATCCAACCAGGGTTTTACTCAATAAGGTAAACTGTTTTTCAGAATAATTAAACCAATCTAAGCTGACTTTTTTCTTAATCATTCTCCAATCATCTATACTAATAATAACCAGCTGAATGCTCCAATGCTTAATAAGCTAAAATTCCTTAAACATTACGTGTTTAAAATAATTTTAAACCAAATGAACTTCGATTGAATTTTAACCTGAATCGTTGTTTTTATTCAGGCTGCACTTACCGGATTGATTGTTGGTGGATTCGCCCAATTCACAGGTAAATCCAATGACTAGTGTTTTGTGTGTAAATTATAACTGATAATCAGTTGGCATTAAATAACTAAGCGTTTAATAATTGAATTACCTATAACTTTCAGCAAATCCAATGGATCTTGTAAAAGTCCAATTACAAATGGAAGGTCGCAGAAAATTAGAAGGGAAGCCCCCACGGGTCAAAGGTGTTGCTGAGGCTCTTGTAAAAATTTGGAAGGAAGCAGGGATCCGAGGCCTTTGGCGTGGATGGGCCCCGAATGTTCAACGTGGTGCTTTAGTTAACTTGGGTGATTTAACAACTTACGATTCTGCAAAGAGATTTCTACTAAAAAATACTACTATGAAGGATGGTACGAGTGTCCACATTATGGCGAGGTAATTTAAATTAAGGTTGTATTTAAAGTTATCATGTCTAATTTCATACTTTGATGTCTAAGATGTAGAACCTGTACTTTAAAAGCCGCAGTACCTAATCTATTTTTGAAACTTTCAGTCTCTTGGCCGGCCTAACAGCGACAGTAATGGGAACACCCGCCGATGTTGTCAAGACTAGAGTAATGAATCAACCCACGGAGAACGGGAAAGGGCTGTATTACAAGAACTCCATAGATTGTCTACAAAAAACAATTAAAAACGAAGGATTCTTAGCTCTTTATAAAGGATTTCTGCCAATATGGTAAACCTAAACTTAATCAAAGGATGAAGAAAAACAACAATTAATTACCTAACTAAAACAAATGATAAAATTTACAGGATGAGATTGGGTCCATGGTCCTTAACCTTCTGGGTGTCGTTTGAGTGGCTACGGGAAGCATGTGGTGTCAAAGGTTTCTAGTCATGTTGCATCTCAAAATTAAACGAAGAATTATCAAGAATTAATCATTAAGAACTCACAAGGAGCAACAACTTATCAAGAAGATTAATTTTAAGCTATTTTACCTTAGTAAATGCTGTACTTAAAAAAAATACACACTACTTCAGAAAAGTCTTTAGAAAAGTTAGACTGTAGAGCTTAGAGACTCGAGTCATAAAAGTAGAGGTACACACATGTTGGAAAGTAACACTAGGAGGTGTGACATAGTCTACTCATCAAGATCTATTTACGAAATCATGAACCTATTTTTTACCAAAACGTGTAACTGTCCTTGC
>JAQFZA010000616.1:0-15735 GCA_034695115.1 Desoria olivacea | reverse complement strand
ATTCATCTGTAATTGTGAGTTAGAAATTTTAGCATCAGGACTTAATTATGATAATATTGCAATATTGTATTCAAGTCAAGAATTGTGAATTTCTCAAGCTACAAAGATACAAAAGTTTAACTGTTTTAAAATGTTGGCAAAACCTATCTGTCATTTTAAAGGTTTTTTCATTCAAAACTGAAAGAAATTTTGTAGTCTTTGATGTCCCAATTAAAGTGCAGAGACATATTGAAATCAAACATTTATTTTACAATTTACTCTGAGGACCCCATAATGTATATCACTTGTAGTACCTCTTACACAGTGCACTGCACGAAACCTCATCTTCAACTTATATTTGCTCCGATATTTCAGAAGCCTTAAGCTGGATTGATGTTGCATTTCTTATTTGCATACATATTGCGAATTATAGCCGCTCCGATATACGTACCAGACATTGGATGTATTATGGAGTAGATTTTAGATTTTATAGGATTTCTCAGTTGAGACAAGGCAATCTACAGTAAGCAAGTAGTTGACTATTTCGGAGAATGAGTTGCTTTCCTGCATAATTTAGTACTATTTGTGCATAGTACAGTGTTAGTCTACATTCTAAAAAGATCTGGAGTGCTTTTATATTTAATCCTGAAATGTTTAGAACAAAACTGGATAGTGAGTGCATGCCACATATAAACATGACCTATATATCTCTGACTTTGTTTTTATCCGAGTCAGAACTTTATACGGACGATGTAAACTGCTTTTTCCAGACCAACAGGAGGAACGCACGGGAATTTATGCTGAAAATTGTCAGCTTAAAACGTTTTAAATTACCGGATCTGAAGATTTTAGCAATTTTATGCTTTTAAGAATTTGGAACAAGTCCCGATCATTTATCCATACTTCAGGATACACGATACACAAATGTAGATTTGTGATTTAAGTAGTTAAGTTTTATCATAAGTATGAACAGGATGTAAGCAGATGACTAAACTTCACGGGACCTTTAATCCGTCTGCATTTCATACATGGTTTTTGACACGAGGTGATAACGAGTTTTTTGTATTTATTGCAGAGCAAGAAATCCAAGAGTGGTACAAAGGCTTTTTGAAAGACTGTCCAAGCGGGTGTCTAAGCGTTGATGAGTTCAAGAAAATCTACGGGAACTTTTTCCCTTATGGTGACGCTTCGAAGGTATGTAATAAAAAAAATGCATTTAAAAGGTCAAAATCTAGAATCTCAACCAGACTAACTAGCAGACTCTTATTCTTCGATCTTGAGGAACCTTTACCTGACCTTTCCCTTTCAGTGATCAATCTTACCTTGGCTTATATAGTTCCCTTATTTTTAGCTCATATTCCTACCCACACATTCACAAAGGAATAGTAGAGACTAATTTATTGATCTATCATGAATGAGGTGAACCATTATCAGCAGTACGTTGTATACAAAATGAATGAAGAGAACTCAGAAAGCATAGATCGAATGAGTCAGACTGGAGATAATAAATTTGTTCTCGGTTAATAATATGGGAAACCTCTTCCACATTTATAAAGGACTGGTCACAAAAGAACGGAAGGAAACCTGGCTCATAATCTAAGAAAATATTGACATTTAGTTATATTTCATGAGAATACGTAGTTTTCTATACAGATCGGTCTGCCTGGTTCAGATACCTAAGTATATATCGTAGTCGATTCCAATTTCAGTGAGGTTTTATACAATGCCAGCTAATAATAGTGAACATTATCTTACTTGGTCAGGTCACAGCCTAATGTTGCAATAGGCAAGATCGTTTAAACTAAAATACCTTTGGCTCCCGTGTTCGACTATTATATTAGAGAACACAGATCAACAAGGGAATGTTGTTGGATCATTAAATATTTCTGGGTTGCTGATTAAGTTCATGTTTCCCAGTTGCCCTGGAATGGTGATCCAGCTTCCTTGGAGTATGAGATAAAAGCGATCGATAGACGCTTTCGGCATCCTGTAAGCTTTCGTAAAGGTATGAAGTGAATCAGGGTTTGACAGCTATAAGATGAGGTAGCATCAAATCCAATCCTTTCTACTAATATGTATACTTTTTACCCTCACGGCTTACACAATTTGATCCAACTGGTAGTTATGAAAATATCCTGGAAACGCTCGAACTCCGAAAGACTGCCACTAGCCAACTCGGAATAGCTTAACGATCGTAAATTCTAAAGGAGAAGCCACTTAAGGGTCATCAGCATGTCAGAATGGAAATATTTACGGGTGCAAGGTTGCTGTCAATCTTGAATAATTTATATTTGATTTTTGTATAACTGAATTAGTTTGCTGAGCACGTTTTCCGAACTTTCGACGCAAATGGAGATGGAACAATTGATTTTCGGGAATTTCTCTGTGCCCTCTCAGTTACGTCGAGGGGGAAGCTGGAACAGAAATTGAGATGGGCTTTCAGTATGTATGATTTAGATGGTAATGGATATATCTCCAGGCAGGAGATGCTTGAGATTGTTACTGTAAGTAAATACTTTTTTCAATACGTACATTTATTTATTTACATGCGTAGACCATTTGACGATTTTGAACTTGTGGGCACAATGTTCTTGTAGTTTTCTTTCATGTTTGTAGTAAAATTAGTCATATTGGTTTTGTGATCTCTGGAGAAAGAAAAGGTTTTGAATTTGAACAAGACTCCAATATAGATTTCAACCACATGTCTGTATTTGTATACACTTGTATTTTGTTTTGGTCAACGTTAACTTGGAGATCGATACCGTCATCCGGTGAAAGGGTAGAAGAAAGCTGTGCCTCTATAATCCCACGATGTATCTCCTCCTGTTTCAATAAATCTTCCAAAATAAATGAGACTGTTCCTTTGGATTTTGCAGGCAATTTATAAAATGGTCGGTTCTGTGATGAAAATGCCAGAGGACGAGTCTACTCCTGAGAAACGAACGGATAAAATTTTTCGTCAAATGGATAAAAACATGGATGGGAAGCTGTCCTTAGAAGAATTTATTGAAGGAGCCAAATCTGATCCAAGTATAGTTCGACTACTTCAGTGCGATCCATCCTCAAACCCACAGTGATAATTTAAATCTCAATTTTAAGACATTTTAAAGATATTATTATATACCTACAGTAAGAATTTGTATGAAAAGCGTATGTTTGGTATAGCATCAATTTTTTCTGTACTTAGATGTTCAAAATCTTGTATTCTATTAACATTAATTTCATTTGGTTGCCCCCATTCACTTAGGTTACTGGCATTAGAAATCAACCGGGTGTCTTCAGGTTTAACTCCAAGCCGTCGGCGGAAGCCCAAAATTGCTAGTCGCTTTGATGTTGAGGAATACTGCTGTAATTATTTAAGAAACCACAACGAAGGATCCTCCTTTAACTTTGTCCCAGACTCTCATTAGATTTCGCGTTTTAGTTTGTCAACAACGGTTTCAGGATTGGAACCGTAAATTTAATTCCATATCCGACGCATTGAATACTTTCCTAATATGTATAAAAAAGAATTTAAAAAAGTAAACCATAAGCGGTTTACTAAAACTGAAAAAGTTAAGATTTCCTAGAATTCCATTTCCTATGGAACAGAAACAAACATGCAATTACCGTCTTGCAGTGTTTTTATTTCCGACCAGCAGAGTAGTCGAATTTTGCAATAACTCTTAGCACGAGTTAAATTATAACGTATTGCCTTATCGTACCCACAATTTTTACAAGACTTTCCGTAGCTCTTCATCAAATATCTCCACGTTAGGTAGTTTGGAGTACTGTCAATATTTTTATGTCGAATATAAGTTTCAAAGTATTAGCACTTTAGATTAAATTAATCCTCTTCTGCGTCTTACTGCCACTCAAGCGTAATGATGTTCTGCGTACGTACTAATTGATAGTAGATTCATAGAAGTTGAAAGTAGAAGTTAGTTGGTTAGTGTTTATTTCGCTGATTTAAGAGAGTTGGGTTTAGGAAATTTTTCAAGTCATCTTATTTATACTTAATGTAAGTAACCTTAAGGTTTCATGATCGTAGTAGTGAGGCTTTAATCAAATCCAAAATGCAATTCACCGTATAGTGTAATCAATGTTATTTATTATCTTGTTCAAATTACAAACACAGGTATTCTATTCCAACTGTCTATACTTATAGCATTTTGTCAAAGTAATCAAGGTTTACAAAATACAAGGCGAAGATAAGCATTCAGAAAACTGCCCATCAAAAACAGTTGAACCAAAAACTGAATAATAATTATAATACACATATTTATTATTCCTCTCATACAATGTCGTAGTAAGGAATATAGTCAATCTGTATCGTATGTATTCAATCCGGAGTTCGCGACGAAATGTGTGCACTTAATAATATGCATCAACAGTGAGATTTTTGTGGTGTGATGTATGATTTTGAAATTGTGATTAATATCACTTAGATTGTAAGTATCCTCCATTTCTGATTTCTCTTTAGGTTATTTTCAAAGGTTCATCCTGGCAAGCTTAACATATCTGCAATTTAATGTTGTCAAAATGAACGAAGGAAATATACTCCTTCTTATTAGTATCTTCTTATCCGATTCCTTGCAATTGTACGAGATAATTCTCCTAATTCCCTAATATTCGTCTCTCTGATGCAATTTAAAAAAAACGATTCCTTAAATCAAAATCTGATCTTTCTCGTTTTGAACGTCTGAAAATAAATTCCCATAGCTAATTAAGACATTCGAATATCTAGAGTTGTCTACTTGTCTGGTTCTCAAAATCCAGAAACGTTGAAAAGCTGAATTAGCGATTTCATCAAAAAATGAAATTGCTCCTAGCTTAAGATAATGCTATCATGATTTATCTTGTTAACCTCCACAATGAGGTCGAAAAGGTTATAATAAGCGTAGGTATGCGCGTTAGCATATTCAAAACCATTTTGATTTTTAATTAAGCGATTGATTCCCAATTCGCAACCTAATCACCAATTCATTACTATGATTGGTTTAAAGTGGCCTAGATTTAGATGGAATTGAAATGCAACGATTTCCTTTATGATTAAATTTCTTAAGTTTTAGACATTTATAAATCAGCAAATGTACCAATGAGTATGTACCTTCCATTTCTAGGTTAAACAGCTCCGATATGAAACAACTTAGGAAACACGCACTAAAATAGGTAGGTACTAGATTAATATTGTGTGTATTGAAACTCATGCTTTCCAGATTTACAAATCTACCTTGTGGTTGTATTAACACGAATTTCTAATGAATCTTTAACTAACCTGTGAATAATATTAACAGAATAAACATGATTTGAAAGAAATATTCTCGAAAGGTTGTTGATTATAGTTTATTGATAAATTATTAGTCAAAATGATTATTGATGTTCAAACTTTAACATCTCGTTGTAACTCTTAACCAACTATGTACCAAAAAACCAGTCATGTTAAACATTAACTTCGTTTCGTATGTCTAATAAATATTTACTCACTCATGAAGAGCGAGACGTCTTCTTTAATCCTCATAGTATGAAACGCCAATTGTTTTTCTTGCATTTTCCATTATTTCAGCAATTAGAAGGGACTCATCCAGAGTCATTTTAGGACTTTCGGTCAAACCTAAATTTTAGGTCCAAATTCAACTGGTTATATTAAATACTAGTAATATGTTGGTATGCTTAATAATAAACAATAAGTCACCTCGCTTAATGCAATTCCGTACTTCCTGAGCTTCATATGAAAGCCCTTCACTGTTGGGATAGTTAAAGCTTGACCCCGCTGCAGCTTTTGGTAGTTCATACTTGAGTGATTCAGTTGGTGTAATCAGCTCAGTGGGGCAGACAAACATGGCTGGAATCTATAGAAAGAACATATAAAGAACACTGTATAACTCATATTCAATAGGAACTACCAAAACTAGGTGTTTTAACGCTTATTCGAATTTGCAGAGACTACAGAGCTACGTGCAGATTATATCCGTTTAAACATTTACAACGCTTCATGTTCATCCGATAAATGATAAATCTTTAAAAATCAATCCATTTCCGTAAAATCGATATTAATCTAATCTTCGTCAGATTTAACATATCAAATAAATCTTGTTAGTGATTTAGATTACTTGCTACCTTTATAGTTCCTTTTGTACCAACAATAAATGCATCATTCATCAGCTGAACCCGATTGTGTGATATCAAGGTTGCTGTCTTCCCATTTTCGTAAACCAGTGTCGTGGAGAGACTTTCATCAACTCCATCACTATTGAGATGGCCCCCAGTCAATATTTTGGTTGGCCTTAAACTTTTGCCAAACACAAGAGTAGCAAATTGAACGCAGTAGATACCGATGTTGAGAATCGATCCACCTCCGAGGGATTTCAACCTGCAATGGAAAACGGCGAAATAAATTAAATTCTGCGGTTTCATTTCCCATTTCGAGAAAAGTTCTTTTTATGAAGAATTAATTGCATTTTTGTAAAGTGTCACCTGCAGTTATCGAATTCTGAGACCGGGCAGCCTAGGCTTGCATAAACTTGCAAAACATCACCAATGGTTCCCTTCTGCAGTTCTTCCAACAATCTTTGGTATGCAGGAAAGCACCGGCTCCAAATACCCTAGACATTATTCAGCAACATTTAGAATTTATGAATAGTTTTTTAACTAATATTTGGATTATCAGAACGGCAGGGGTACGTTTACATCATAGTTACCTCCATGAGGAAGACATTCTTCTCTCTGGCCAAGTTTACTAGCTCCAGGGTTTCCTTAACATTCATACAAAGGGGTTTTTCACATAAAACATGCTTTCCATAAGATATAGCCTGTTTAGCCAAAGGTAGATGTTGAGGATTGATTGACCCGATGTACACAACTTGAACTGTAGGGTCTTTGAACAGATCTTCATAGCATCCGTAATAGGTAAGAATGTTGTACTTCTTTGCAAATTCTTGTGCAGACTTCTCATTCCTTGCGCCCACAGAAACTACGATGTGTTCTGATTTGGGTAAAATTTCTAAAGCTGTAACAAAGTCATTACTTATTCGTCCAACGCTGCAAATGCCCCAGCGGGTAGCCCCTTCTGAAGTTGTCATTTCGGTTGAAAAATATAATGCTTTTAACAGACTAATGTGCAAGCAGAATTGTATTCTACTGGATTCGTTTAAGATTAGTATTGGTACGCCAGAGCCAGACTGTTCAACAAACAGTCTGTATTTTACATCAAAGATATTCAGCTGCCGGCCTTGAGTAATTCAACAGTGACGTATACTTTGGCACCAATCCTGTTAAATTCACTCGTGTTTACCTTACAGCCTGAACAACTGTAGATAGATGATTTAGCTTACGGAACTGAATGGTTCAGTATCAGATAACGCTTATAAAATTATCGCAATCGTAATATTGTATGATGTCCTGTAGTATGTATATGTTAAAAACGTCCACCTCCGATGTTACTTACACATTTAGAAATTCTACTTTATATGTAGCGGATTTTATTGAAATTTTCACCGTCATACACACACACATCTTTAACCGATTTGTGAAACATGGTCGAATTGAAGTAGGCCAAAACTAATTGCAATACGGATGCAGAAATATCAAAACAGCACTTCATGCCACGTTCTTTCAAACGATTAATTTATTATTTTTACACTTCTGATATCCAGGATTGGCTTAAATTACATTTTGCTTTAGATTAACTTTACATAATAGTATGCTAAAATCTCATCGTGAATAAACGCAACAAAAATCAACATCACAGCACTGAGTTGCAAGATTTCTACCACATCAGACACTTACAATTAAAATCTACGTTTTAAATATCATGAGGAGTAAAACAATTAAAACGTAGTAGTCACGTAACTGATTCCACCGAATGTGATAGCACGGGTTCGTTAACATATCGTGCACGTATCATTTAAAATAATTTGTAAACCACAACAACAACAGAACAGAACAACGGATATTTTACTAGCTGTATGAAAGCTTGATTAAAAGAAGTCTCTGACAGACTGTAGAATCTTACTGTACATGGACAATACTAAGTTTCTAAGTTTCTAATTTAAGAGTACATTTTGACAAATTTATTACAGCGAATTTGGTATGCAAGCTGTACTGTTCCAAGAACAATAATTACCTTGTAACCCTACGCATAGTAATTTTAATAGTAATTCCACCTACTAATAGAGCTTCGCAATATCAAATGCCCATCTTTACAAACTTCGGTTGTATTCAAGCTTACGAAATTCTACTACCCGAAATTCTGTATGACAATTCCTGTGTCGTATAGAGCTTACTAATCAATTATAAGTAGGTCAGCATTAACCTGCATACAATTAATGAAGTATTGGAACTCGTAACACTTATTCTCTCATAGACTATGATATTAGCTCTAAACTGTAATGTTCAATTACATAGATTAGGTATCCTCAAAAATATATTTTCTAATAGGTATAGTTTTAAACAGCACCGTTACTGAATACCTTAATCATGTTTTATGTGCTTTAAAATCGAATTGGCTCATGCAGATGATTACATTATTGGATTGAGGTTTTAATTTAAACCATTCCATAAGTATAATCCTGGTAGCAATCAAATCTTGGGAAATAAGTTAAACTGTTGGAGGATCAGTCTCTTTAACGGTTTTTTTAGATTACACTTTATACCAATTGAGTGATTTAAAAAATCAGGCTTTTCCATGTATTTATTATGACAACTCAAATGAAGTCCAGTGGTTCAGAACATAAAGAAGGGATGTAGAGATTTTAGATTCCATACGCAGTGGATTAGTTTTGAAATATTCTTGAAATCCCATCATTAAAAAGTTATTAAATGCAAATGTTAGCACGCTAATCAAGTAGATCTATCTGGAGTGTGGATGACAAAAAAGAAAAAACTAAACCCTCGTCAACTACGCAGCCACAGGCCTTGACGGATTCTAAAAGTCTACCAATAGCACAATTATCTTACTCGTAGCATAAGCTGCCTTACAAGGGCTGTTGTTAAAAATAGCGAAAAATGTTAAGATGCTAGTTTCATTCGTAACTTTCTCACTCGTAGTCGATCAATGCCTCATCGCCACCAAATATTGTTTTTACTCAAGATGAAATAAACTACGTATGTTAGATTAGGAATATAGTTGTACAGTACTTTTTAGCTTAGTTACTAGCAGTCACATAATTCTGTATTAATTTTTAGTTGTATGACTTAGTTATTCAACAATTCAGTCCTACCACTTTCAACCACGGGCTTTTTGTTCTTCATTGAACACTGGAAGCCGAATTAAGAAGCGCGTCATCTCTTTAAAACTTAGCCTTTCAAATAAACGAGTACATCAAAGGTTCTAGCTATGGGGGCTAAGCAGTTGGAGAGTTTAGACTTCAAAGCATTTTCCTGAGGTTCATTCTTAAAACATACATACCTGCGTACGTACGTTCCGCTTATGAATACACACAAAACATCTGCGTTTATAGATAAAGAACTCTGTCAATTAATAGATAAAATGTTCTTGGATGTTAAGTTTTACAGTTTCTCGAATAGTTATTTTAACAAGTATATTTAGTCATAATAGTTAAAACACTTTGCAAACTACTCTATTGGATAACACAGCAGCCTTTCTTCTTCTTCAGGACGACGTGTTCAACTTGGCTAGCTTGGGCAGCCGGTGCAACTACTCCATGTTGAACGGTATCTGGCCCCCCTCCGTTAGCGGTTGTTCCGTTTATTTCCTTGCCTCTTGGTGATGCCTGTTGTGATGTTAAAGTAAATAGATTGTGCGGTTAATTTATGGGACAAATTAAAAAAAAATTTCTAAACATTGTTTAATAATCAGAGTGCACCAAATCCGGGAGGGTATCCTGGAATCTGATACATTTCTTTTTACGTACATTTAGTTGGTTTTGATGGGATACGTTGAACGACTCGTTCACACTGGGGCTTTTACTTCGCAGCGTCTCCTCATTAATTGGCTTCCCTTCTTTGATGAGTTCAACTATTTGATCCGCCTCTTTGCTGAGGTCACCATCCGGTCGAAAAGGGTTGTCCCAACCTTCACTGCAAACCAAATAAACAATTCAATTATATATAGGATTTTAGATTTTGCGGTTAACTCACAAACATATAATAAACCTGCTATACCAGTAAACTAGCTGATCATTAAAACCCATTAGGTAGTATGTAGTTGATCTAATGACATAAATCATTTAATTAAGCTTTAAACCTGCTTATTTGATCAGATCGATTCATGAATTCAAAGTTAGGGACCCTAATGACTAAAATATCTCCTCTCAGTTTCAGATTGAAATGGAAAACTCCACCAAATCCAATAAAAAAACAACCGATAGTTTGTTATATAAAAATCAAGCTACATCTTTATTCACACCCTCTCAAGTCATTGTCTTTAAATGGAAATCGACATCAATCATGTAACTATTTTAAAGCTAACACCAATACCTATCGGTCTCACAAAATTCTTATGACCACATTTCAAATTTCAAAGTTAGAATTTGATCTTAAATTACAGTATTTTTAAATGGTTTGGAAATTAAATTGTCAAACGAAAATAATATTCGAATGTTCGTACAATTATTTGATGCACATTTTACGCAAGAAAGATTTTGGTCATCAGCATCAATATCAGCCTGAATCTCATAAAGGTTTGACTTTGACTTTGACTAGGTTAAAAATTCGTAGTTGACTTGCTCCTAAATAAATCTGCAGAACTTACACCATTATGTTGACGTTCGGGATTAATAAGGATGTATCTCAATGACGTTGAGCTTCAATACTTAATTCCACAAAAACAAAAACATCCGGTCATATCCCCACACCACCTTATACTTTAGAACTCTCATCCCACAATTCCAACTAACCGTTTTCCTATTTGTGACATGTTACATATTTTACCATCTTCTTCTAATTAAATCCATCCGTGTTGTATGTATATAGGTTGATCCCTATATCTGTATGTATCTAGTAATCGATTTGTGTATGTATATATAGAACCATCACGCGAAGTTATAGCCTATTTTGGTTTGCAACAACAATAACAATACTGTTATGCTTCAGCACAAACTCAAACTTAGGTACCAAGTTCTTGGTATTTATCAGTGATGGTTCGGTTGGTCATTAAAAGTTGTTCTTGTATATCGCTTAGTTTAAGCCGAAACTAAAGTATTCACGCCTCATTTAAACAAAAAGACTAGTTTTATGTCACTGGGTGAAAGTATGCAAATCGAATACAGAGCTGCAATTTATAAATCTAGCTGAATTAGACTAGACATGCCACAGCCAGTTCCTATGCTTAATTACTCGTATCCAGAATTTAAATATTTCGAACGTATATCTTTTATTTTGACACATCTACAATCAGAGTGACCTACGAAATGAGGGAATTTGGACTTGAGCTTAATTACAGTGTCACTATGTCACTCAGTCATGTCACCCATAAATTAGATGGAAAAGGGGGTTTCAGTCCGCTCATCAGTGTAGATAGAACCCCTAACTCTGATACTGCTATTTACGACATATATTTAAATTCGTAATTTCTTCCAGCATCTATACCGGATTTGGATTTATGTAGGTACGCCTTTCGTTGTAGGTGGTGCTAACAAACGAGATAAAAAATGACAGCAACAGTTCTTCAGATATAGGATAGGAGAGTCTGGATAGTTAAGCTACGTAATATACGTACGGAGGTCATTTTATTTGAAATGAAGTAGTTACGCAGATTCATTTTATATTTATGTTCATGTTCTAAAAACAACGTTTTAAACTGAGGTGTCAACGCAATTTTTTGTCAGGACTATAGCCAAGAATCGAAATCCAGAAGCCTCACGCCAAAATTAAACGTCAATTCAAAATCTCAGCAGATGTACGCCTGCCCAAGAATTCTCGTTTTAATTACCCTTTATAAACGTATTTACACAAGTGTGAGTTTGAGACATTGAAACCTGTATACATTAAAAAGCGCTGCTTCAGTTTAAAGGACACAAAGACTTGGAAAAGCTCTATTACATCAAATTCATGCACGTGTCGGAGACTCAGACTTGTGACGCAAGATAATGCTTTCACTTGTACAGAATCATACTTAGCCCGACCAAGCAACCCTACTCAATCATGTACACTGACATTTACAAATAGGCCAATCGCTCATAAATATTGAAAGACGAAAAGGCTATCAAAATAGAGTATAATATTTAACATAAAATATGAAAGTACAAACCTCCGCCCTTTCTCCTGTAGACCATCTCTTTCAAAATCTGGACTCATTGCATCAAATTCACTTCTCGGTACCTTAACGACGTAGTATAGGATACCACCATGAGAAACCGACATACTCGGCATCTTTATTCTCCTTCTCAGATGTTTTGTAAACAACTACTTGGTGGTGATAAAAATATTATGTTCCCCGGCGTACATTTACGTCACGTAAATTCGATCCACTGTAAGGTTTGAAGGCCTTGGTGCACAGAAGAATGTGTCAGTTTGAATTGTTTCCTTTGAGAAACAGCCACTAGGGCAATGAGTTTGGTATATTAGATATGATTTATTACACAATTAGAGGTGACTTATTGAGAATTAATTCGACACAGAGCTCGGACTCTAAGGTCGTCCGCCCGCTTGTTTATGTAATGGCACACCGCAATAAATGGTAATCTCCGAACCGGCTCAAAGTCGACCTTTCTTTCCGTGGTATGGTATAATTGCAGCTGGTCTTATCCTTGTATGTGTTATGGCACAATATTTCACTAGCATAGGAAAGTGAGTTAGTAATCCCTTCCTTGGTCGAACAGAAATAAGCTTAGGACCCTATAGTTGCCAATTTCCCTGACAGTCACGTCGTGCTTCTCGATAGCAACTGAAGGTAATAAAGCTTGCACATGAGAGTCTACAGAAAATAGAACTAGGCCTGTCATTGAATCTCTATTGGTTAATTTTAGATTCCCTTTGCTTGACTTTCGCTTAGGTGCTTTGCTTTCTATTCAGGTTTGATTTGGATGCTACTTTCTTTATTACCAACTTGGGACCAAATGCCATTTCTTCCATGCACAATCTTCAATGTGAATTTCATTATCACATGAATGTCAGTGCCAGGGTCATAAGTAAAGTGCATTTTGATACGTACACAACATTATCCTCCCGTATCATATTAAGCTAACCACACCATATGGATGGAATACAATCAGGCGAGACGCTCTTTGGTATGTATGGAGCTGTATGCAGCTGGCGCGTCCTGGATGTTGATGTTGAGTAGATACTATTTGATGAGATTTTCGTATAACATTGATAATGCTTGTTACCTTGCTTGCTGCACTTGTAATTAAATGTCATGGCCAAATCCATTCTGAAGTTAACTTTCTTCCTGCTATTTAACTTCTTGCTAGCACGAGTCTACGAGTGAGCGTATTCACTCTAACGAATGGTGGTAGTGATGATCTACTTCTGTTCAATGGTTCTATCTAATTATACGTAGCAATTCATCGACGGAACAATGCCTTCGGAAAGTTAATAGACCGTGATGGAGGATGAGTTATACTAATTGGATTCTAATGTCCGATAGAATGAACCAGTAATATTTCTTATAGCTTTCACCAAGAGTTCCAATCCTCACGTAATTTATTCTGGCATGTCTTATCAAGGACGATACGCTCCACTTAACATTTTGCCTTTTGAATAAATATACTAATGGTTTTTGATTTTGGATTATCCGTTTGTAATGTAATTTCAAATCCCACAAAAGCTAATCCTCCATTGGCATGGTTGGTTTTTACAGGATGTATTTGTATAGATTATATTGGGATAGACCCAAAAATCACAATGTGTCAGCAAGTGTAAGTTGAAAGTTCTATATTATAATTAACCAAGGCCTTTCATTTCTACAACATGTGCAAGCTTTTTACATTCTTGGCTTCAGAAATAAGGTTCTTTTTATTCTAAGGACGTCTCCTTGAACCAAAGCACAAAAAGCACAGGAGTCACAAGAATTGCAAGTGCAGAGATCAACAACTGCAGCTCAGGCCCATTTTTTATAAAATCCCTTGTACCAACCCTGGGCCAATTTTGTAAATAATCTAATCCGTTCATGTATAGAATATCGGATACTTGTTCAAATTCACTTATACTGATCTCTTAGCTTATTCGAGATATGCAAGATTTATTTCTCACTGAAAGCCGATATCTTCACGTCACTTTTTCGCCTCCTTCTGTCAATTATGTAGCTCAAGATTACGTCAACTCAGATTTTTCATCGACGTAATAAGAGCTCATTGATGCACGTAGCGTCTCTACACTTTTTTTTGGAATATCTGTACCAATGAGATCATTTTATGCTCCCTACGATTCCCTAAAAAGTTGTGGAGTTTGAACATAAAATGGTTGAAAATTATGCCGAAGTTCTGAAGTTAAGTCTTATATGTGCCTTCAGATCAGTACCACAAATAGTTATGAACGCATGAACAACTCATAAGGAGATCGGGACCAAAATGGGCTACATATGTGAAACACAAGAAGCCAAAGAAATGTCAACTGTCACATACAAAGAGCCGCTATTTATCTTTATCTCGTTCACTCCAGTTGACACTTGACTTCTACTTACATTCACTAAACTAAACTGAAATTGATCTTGTTACAGCCGGTCGTGATGGTCGACGTAGTCTTTACCGAAAACCAATTTTGCTAATAAAGTTAAGTTGCATTAAATCTTAAGGTCTGTTCCCTTTACTTTGTATACTTATGTATTGGATCTGGTCGTATGCTGGAATTCAAAACACAATTTTGAGAAAATATAGGGATACTCGTTTATCTTAACCCTTTCAACGTGTCTCATTGAAGGCGTACACATTTTTGGACTTGTCTATTATTCTGTGAATTGCCACTGACGTTTCCTTTCTATTAGGAAAAGCGATAGATTATTCCAAATTTAATTTTGAATGAATGACTGCTCCCATGGGTAATTCCAATAAGTGCATGTAATTTACAGAATACCTACCAAAAATACAAATTTATAGCTAACCATTGTAGCCAAATTTGCATAGAATGCTAGTCACTTTACTTATGCCTTCGGAATAGAAATCACTGTAGATTAAGAATCTCTCTCAGAGATATGTATTCAATCTGTATTTGTTTACTCAACTCGCTATGCAAGAGAGACATGAACTTTTTCAAGAAGTTTACACCCACCGCTTTTTGCTTGTACCAACAACAATAGCTAGCTTATTCTAACACCTTCCTATTCCAGAGAAATGTTATTACCTGCTCCCATTTTGAAAATTGCAAAAACGTACAGATAATGCATGAGTTAAGGATTTCCCTCTCAACTCTGAGCAGAAAAAACAAATAATTTATGCACAGATTCTTCTAGAGCAGAATGATGTTTCCGCTTACTATATACCTTGTACGTAAACCCTACACCCACTAACGAAACTCACAGTATATGTATTATATCAGTTTGAATAAGATCCTGGATACCAATCTAAAATCCGAAGAAAAGAAGATGGAAATTGAGCCAACCCAGAACTTTCTCCAAACAAGTTTTACTGAAAGCCGAAGAAGAGAGAATACTGATGGAGAATGGAATCCTCCTCTGTATTTCATTCATTCCTTCTCACCTATTCCAAATTTCATAACACAACTCCTCAAGCTAGGAGTGCAGTGGGTGCGGAATACGCAGCGCAATACTACGTAGAGAGAGAGTTGACACACACAATATAATAAACTAGCGGGCCCACAGGCCCGTGCCGGGCCTCGCAGGTAGGTTTTAGTCTCTGGTACCATCTAAAGTGTAATCGG
>JAQFZA010000615.1:0-15755 GCA_034695115.1 Desoria olivacea | reverse complement strand
GGGTTTTGCTATACTGACCCCATACTAATAAACAAACCCGGTCGAGTTTTGAAACCCGGCCGGGTCCGGGTTTGAAATCCGGCCGGGTATCAAACCCGGGTTTAAGGGTCCCCGGGTGGGTTTTGCGTAACCCTGGGAAATACGAAGTGGATGAGGAATCGGAGGACGACGACTGGGACGGTTGGGTCCCCACCCAACCTACCAACTTTTGAACCCCTTTGTTCATGATTTAAGCGAGGTGGACATTTGCATTTGGTAGGAGTTGGATTTCTACTTTGACCCCACGTTGACTGAACTTGTGCATTTTAGAAGATGAATTATGAACTGAGGATTGTACCCGAATGTATTAGTTATGGGAAAGGATAGTTAGGAGTAATGTTTAAGAACGGATGGAAATATTTTGAATTTAGATCTTCTTCTGTTACAGTTCAGTTGTAGTTCATTAAATCATTTGACCTTTTTGTCTACAGCTGAAGATGAAGTAATTAACTATAATTAAAATATGATTGCTTTAGTTGTAGTTTGGATGCTCAAATTCCACTGTCGTTTACTTGTACATTCAACATCTTGTGGGTTGAGTTCATAGAATTGTTGAGTTGGAAATGTTGATGGAGTTAAATCCAACCGGATGTTCATTTAAACAACAAAGTACTTTGTCTTACGAGTTTCTTGTGTTTGTTTGCCATCATTTGATTTGTCTATGCTCCATCTCCCGCCCGCCCTTCGTCCTTTCCTCAAACCTTTCCTCAAAGTCATAACCTCTTAGAAATTTTAATATACGTTTAGTGAGTGCTTTGCATATTCTTAATTCATAGAGGTTAGCTGGCAAATATCGGAGGCCGATGGTAATTTAGGAGGAAGGAGGTGAACTGCCTGCCTCTGCCATTTTAAGTCTCAGACAAACATCAGCAGGAGGAGGAAGCTAAAGCTAAGTCGTCTTCATTCTTCGCTACTCTTCGAACTTGTCGTCGGGGAAAATAAAGGGCTTTCCAGTTCCATCAATTACGAGGCCCATCACAGGTCAAAGGTCAGTAACTTCTTATTGAATAGGGGTGGAGGGGGGACTTGTGGAGAAGGTTGAAAATTCATCCGGGTTTCTGTTTTTTCGGTTCTGTTATTGAAATGACGTGAGAGAGTATGGAGTATGAGATGGCAATGACCGCTAAGCCAACCTGATAGATATTAAGGGGCAGGTAATAGTTTAGAAATAGAAGGGTATTGGTGGGTGGGGTGTGGAATTTGAACAAGGTCATGGGACCTTGAGCTTATAGGTCATTTTGAGATGTGTTTTATTACTTATTAGGACTTGAAGGATTCATTGCACCACATTGGGATTTGTATTTGTTGTCATTTTTTTGTTTTGTTTGGAAGAGTTGGAATAATTCATGTTTTAATAGTTGGAGTTGTGTTGTACGTTGTTTGTAGAAGGGGGTGGAGACTGGAAAGGTGAAAGGGTGGAATGTGTTGGATTTGGATTTTTGTTTGGGTTTGCTAACAAATTGTACTAACCTCTGTTGTTGTTTTATTGTTGGTGGGATTGAACAGGAAGTAAATAAGGTTAAGATGAGCACCAGGATTTACGTCGGTGGCATCGACGGTGCGGTGACCAAAGAGCACTTGGAAGACTTGTTTGGCAAGTACGGTAAGATAGAACATGTCTGGATACCGCTCAAACCTTCGGGATATGCATTCGTCAACTTCGAAACGGAGCACGCCGCAGTCGACGCTGCTGATGCTCTAAACGGAGAAGAGTTTATGGGATGCAAACTCCAAGTGGAGGTCAAAGTGATGCCACGATACATGTGTCGTCATTGTGAATGTAAGTGGCCCTTTGAGTGAATACTTTAACGATACACTAACGCCAAAATCCGTGTTGAAGGATGAAAATTAATTGACTGTCTTTAAATGTGTGATAGGTGGTGGTGGATTTGTCGAGGAGGCCGTGGTGCATGAGGAGGTATGTTATTTAATTTAATAATTTGTCAAGTATTTTTCAAGTTCTATGTAGGTTTTACTTAATTTGCTTTGAATGCTGACGTACCCATAAGCATTTTCGCGACTTATTGTTAGGACTTGAAGGATTCATTGGGATTTGTATTTGTTGTTATGTTTTGGTTTGTTTGGAAGAATTCGAATAATCCATATTTTAATAGTTGGAGTGGTGTTGTGTTGTTTGTAGAAGGGGGTGGGGACTGGAAAGGGTAGAAGGAATTGGCATTGGGCTTTTTTTGGGCTTGGAAATAATTGTACTAACCAGTGTTGTTGTTTTATTGTTTGGCGGGATTGAACAGGAAGTAAAGGAGGTTAAGATTAGCACCATGATTTACGTCGGTGGTGTCAACGAACTGATGACCAAGGAGCAGTTGGAAGACTTGGTTGGCAAGTATGGCAAGACGAAGCACGTCTATGTGGTGTTCTACCCTCCGCGCTACGCTTTCGTCAAATTTGAAACGAACCAGGCGGCAGTTGATGCTGCTGATGCTCTGAACGGCGTAGACTTCATGGGAAGCCAACTCAGAGTTCACGTCTACTACCGTAATTGGCCCTTTCGAACGAACACTTTTACGATACAGTAACGCCAAAATGCGTGTTGAAGGATGAAGATAAATTGACTGTTTTTAAATGTGTGATAGGTGGTGGTGGTCGAGGACGAGGTGGTGGTGGTCAAAGAGTAGGTGTTGGTGGTCGAGGACGAGGTGGGGGTGGTCGAGGAGGAGGTGACAGCGGCGGAAGGAGAGGAGGTATGTTATTTAATTTAATAATTTTTCAAGTTCGATGTAGGTTTTATTTCATTAGTTTTGAATGCTCCCGTACCCATAAGCATTTTCGCGATTGCATGTTATATAAACAAATACCTATACGCCTTACCTTTAATTAAGTCAAGTACGTGTTAGTTATAGGGTTCTGATTTGATTGTGATGAATTATTTAGGATTCCGTGATGGAGGTGGAAGAGGAGGGAGAGGTGGACCTACAGGAGGAGGTGATTATCTGAACTCTTCTCAAAGAAATGTCCAGCTGAATTTGGATCCAGACAGATGGAATTAAACAAGAGCTGTCTTGTTTACTTAATGGGCCCACCCGATCCTTATACTTGCTGCTTTAGTTATAGCTTCAGATATTAATTATTACCGACTCTCTCACGGATCAAAAGATCTTGAGTTGTGCTTCCAGTCCGCGACAACACATCTTCAGAGTTCTAATCTCACTCAATTCAGTTTTCTTCGGCAATTTTTGTTTTTCGGTACCAAGTACACAGTACCTATAGTAGTAGCATGGATTGTGATATCGAATGTGGGCTAAGCTAACACGAGGACGCGAAAGAAACTCTTCTTCCGAAATATTTTCCCTTCTTCGAATATCAACATTAACTACATATAACGGATTCAGACAAAGAATCACTGGCCCGATTTTAATTTTTGGCTACAAAAATGTTAAATTAGAGAATGATGTGTTTGTTTTTCGCCTTCCTGCAATGCATTAATCGTTTGTCGTATACTTGACTAATGATAGTGTAAGTCTAAACGTTGTTAAAATCATTTTGCTTCGTACAGTCGGTCGAGGCAGAATGTTGTTCATTCTAAGTTGCTTGAATAAAAGTTTTCTAAAAGCGTCTAAATAGGATTAAAAATGAGTCACCTACTTCTGGTTATTATTATAAGTTCATACATTTTTATTTCACCTTTTCCCTACAATTATCACTTTTCCAGTTTGCATTGCACCTACTTTCTGTATTATTTGTTTTGTCTTTTTACTATGATTGCAGTATGTGTGCAGTCTGGCTGAAATCCAGAAAAAATTAGTTCGGCATGGTAATCTACGTTTGAGAAAGAATCTTCGATTAGCTCGAGTCGACTTGTAAAAGAGGATTCAGAGGAGGAAGGAAGTGACAGCAGAAGTGGAGGTGGAGGAAGTCGATATGACGACTATCGATCATCATCCCGTGGAGGTGGTGGTGGTGGCGGCGTTTCTCGAGGAACCTCCCGTGGGGGGTACAGAGATCGCAGTCGTTCACACCAGAGTCACGGAAGGCAAAATCTTACTAGCCGAGCTTGACACGTCGGATTTTGTTACATGACATATTAATATGTATTTAGTCTAGTTAGTTTAAATTTATTTTAAGATTATTATTGATTGATTAATTAGTTCGGAGTTTTGTTTTCTTCATTTTTGTGCCACTTGTGGGAGACCAGTCTGAATTTGTACTGAACAATTGTATGGCAAGATAAATAAAGGTCAAACAAACAAACAAACAAACAAACACGAGCTTCTTCCTGTCACAATCAATGCACAAACCTTGATCGTGTCATGGTAATGCTGACCCCTCCCAGTTGAGATTTTTAAGTCTGGAAACTTGGAGATACCTCTGCCTCTGGTTGGACAAATAGCAGTCAGACTTGGTGAACGGGTGGCTGTCTAGTTTGCTTTTTCCAAATTAACGTCATCACCTATTCCGAAGGAAAGTAATGCCAATAATACCCCTTGCCTTACTTGAAAGTGTTTCAAACAGTTTTCGTAAATCAAGACCTTACGTTAGATCAGCGTTAGAATTTTCCGTCCGCTCTAGCATAGACCGTCGTTAAAATGTTTAGTGACATCATTCTTACATTTAGTCAACTTTTCCCACTTTATCATAATTAACTTCATCATAATTAACTTACACAGACAAGGACGTAGTAAATCCAGTTCTAAGGTGCGAAACAATTTACCTTGGCCGACAATTTAGCTTGCCAGGTCACGGGGGTTGTGAAACGATTACAAATGGAACTTGTCCCTTGAAGGCAGGTGTGGTTTATAATACTGCAACGACTTTCAATATTCCATACTACGTTCCTCCGGTAAGTACCTTGACCTTTGACCTAATCATCTTATTGATCTTAATTTTGACTTAATTTTCGGTAAAAAATAAAACTTTGCTGTAGATTCACTACATAGTCTCATGTCGATTTGAGGATGATGAAGTTGTATCTGATCAATTAATTCTGATACTTGTCGGATATCCCTAGCTAGGTATGGTTGGGTGCCAAAGTGCCAATTACTGACAATAGAAAGTATAAGAAAGGATATTAGACCAGGGTGTACGCGGTAAAGTTATTTATCTCTTAGGAGAAAGCCGATGTGACAAAGAGAAAACTGTAGGCTAAACTATCCGAGTCTAGAGCTACGGCAGAAAACTCCCGGAGAAAGATGAGAGACACATAAGAGATCACATTAAACATTCAGGTTATAAAATTGACATATAAGAGTAAGGTTTAGTATGTGACGAGGGCAGGAACCGTGGATTTGACTTCAAAAGGGTTGTGTGGTGTGGGTTTTAGGATGTGGCAAGTTCGAAGGCGAGATGTGGATATCGGTTGGCGAATTCACGATCCGTTTCAGGGTCCTTCAGGAACTGAAACTTGTCAACTATAATCTTATTGCATTAAAACACAAGATGGATCAAGACAAAAAGCACCTCTTGATAACCTCTACAGCCCTGTCCATGAGGATCGCGTTGTTTTGTATGTCTCCCAGGAGGTAAACCTCAAGTGCATTGGCCACATTCACCGTCTTTGCTATTTCGTTGGTGCAGTACATCTGCAATGCTTCGATGCTGACGGGCAGTCTGTTAGCTAACCGAGTTTGTACTTGTTGTATTGTAGCTGATGTTGATCCAGGAGACCCATGCTGAGTTTGTCAGCCGATTTCAAAATATCAACACAGGATAAACCGATGTCTAACCTCTCGTTCAGCACTGCTGCTGGCTCCACGTAGCTACAACACATATGACGCGTAGTCGTAGTAATATTGACGTCCTCACTCACAAACCGATCTTCTTTCCTTTGCATCTGGAACTTGACGTAGAAGACTGGACTTTTACCTACGCCAACGAAAAACATATAGATTGTGCATAAGAATAGAACCTGTTTAAAAGGGCTATCTTACATTCCAAATGTTCGGTTGAGACTGGGCGAGTATTGACACTGTCAAGGATGTCTTGTTACTGATCCATTGGATGGTGGCATGTCCGTCTGGAAGGTGAAGGTGCATTTTCGAACAGTCTTGTGGTTGTTGTTGAAGAACGGACCCCAGTTGAAATTCACGAAGGCACATATTATGTACACAGTCAGAAAAATCTGTAGTATTTGGGCATCAGAATTCAATCGACTTGGATTAGCTCTCATTTTTATATAGAGGTCAGTGAAAACATTTTATAAAGAACATAATTCAGTGTCTTACGATCTGCGATATCTTCAGAAAAGCGTCCCATTTACTGTAGCCTGGCATTTTTAAAGCTTGGCTCTGCCCACGGTCTCAGGAAGGTTTTAAATGGATTCAGGTAAAAAAAATACAGCTTGTGTACGATACCATGGACGGCATGAACTTCAATAGACGTAGACTACAGCCCCGACGAATTCGACAGTTGATTTAGTTGACAGGGGGCAAATTTCTTTATTGTCAAGATTTTTTAACTCCGTTCGTCTCCATAGTTTTGGAACAACTGGATTTTTTAAATTATGAAACGCTGTGGGCTCTCCAACCTATTGGGTTATTGGCCTCCAGAGTCCATTAACCATAACCTCTAACGTAGTAAAATTTAGGAGTAAATTTCAACCACTCATAAAAAGCTTGCTAAATTTTGTGAACTATGTGATTTTGGGTTTAGCCCAAGGTCATTTCATTTTGGTTTCAGAAGCCCCCAAGAAACCAAAATGAAATGACCTTGGTTTAGCCATAATTACAACATTCTGAGGTCTTTATCTAGTCTAATTCAATATCCCAATGGCTAATGTTAATACCTGAATTAGTCAACAACAATAAAAGTCGATACATGGAGGAAATAATTTTATTAGTCACTGTCTCAAAATCGAGATTGCTACAAGACACATTACATGAAATATAATGATGAAAGTATTATAGATGAGTAAAATGTTCAAGTATTTAAGTAACAGGAGGTTGGGTAGGTGTGGAATAGAGGTCAACCTGCTCAATTTGTAGAGGTAAATGGTGATGTACTTTTTCGTTTAAATCAGTCCTTATAGTTTAGGTTGTCCATGTGGATCTGGATCTGGTAGAATGGTTTAATCATTTATTATTCTTCAAGTTAAAAAAGGCATTCGTTTTTTAATGTTATTGTTTTTTTAGCTTGCACAATTAGTTATAGTCACTACAATAAGTGTAGGAAAATCTAAACTGAATTTCTTTGGAACAACTGATTCGGGGTATGGATTCGACTTCAAAAGGTTGTGGCGTGGGCTTTAGGATGTGGCAAGTTCGAAGGCGAGATAACGGTTGACGATTTCACGATGCGTTTCAGGGTCCTTCAAGAACTGCACCTTGTTCATCACAATTTATAAATTAGCCAGCTGTAATTAACCTACAATTAAACACAAGAAGATGTATCTAAACAAAAAGTACGTCTTTATAAGCCTTGGATTTCGAGTTTGTCAGCCGATTTTAAAATATCAACACAGACATCCTCCGAAATACCGTTGCTTAACTAATCTCTTACGATACTTATTGTCTACATTACGTACAAATCGTTGAAGATGGAATCCAAGAACTTCGATTTAAGCAGCTCCTGTCAGTATCATCAAAAATCCAACAATACATCCAACAACAATACAAACAACTTACAATTTACATGCTTTACTCACTACAAAACAAGGCGACAAGTTTTGTTCATAATATTTAAAAGTCATTATGAATTATGATTGTGAGATTACGGAATCTTGGAAAATAAACATTATGGGGATACTGGATGATCTGGATAGTGGGAGTGTGGGTGGGGGCTCCGGAGATGGTTACGGAACCTATCAACCTAACCTATCAATCATTCATTAAACAACAAGGTACTTTTTTACAAAATGACGAAGTTCGTTTGTCAAATTGACACAGAATTGTAATTATTTATTTAGAACCAACACAATCAACAACTCTTTTCAATTCACAAAAAACCTCTTTCAGCTGTTCATGACCTTTAATTGTTGATTGGACGTTTCGGGCAGTAATTTTCCTTTTATTTTTCTATAGAGGTCAAGCCAACTATAAGGATGGTTTATTTTCTTTGATACAGAACGCGGTTGTTGGGCAGTGGAATATGTGGAGATTAATGGCCGGACTTTCATGCTGCATTGCTCTACTGATTGAGGGGAGCATTTTTATAGCTTTAGTAACTTTGCTTGGAATGGAATCGGATGCATCTAAGTTTGGGTTTACTGTAACCTTCAGGAGTTATCAACATAAGCCAGAGGTGGGATAGGTTTCAATAAATGGTCTAAGTACGGCCTTTTAAAATGTATTTTTAATTTAATTGTGAGTTTTCTCGAAATTTCGAGTTTTTTCGAGTTTTTGAATTTTCTTCAAAATCTTTAGTTTTTTCGTCTTTTTAAATTTTCCTCAATTTTTTTTAGTTTTTTCGAAATTTTGACTGAAATTTTGAACTTTTGCGAATTTTGAGGTCGCTGCGACCTCAGAATATTCCAAAATTCTTCGACGTTAGCTGGCGTGTTAAAAAACAAAGAAACACATGACGTCACAAGCAAACAATTATTGAAAGTCAAGTCATTGGTATCCCATGGTTACCGTGGGTTGAAGCGTAACGCACACCTTTTAACATAGCGCTTAGCTATTCGAAAACTACGTTTATTATAGGGCTTAGCTATTGCGTAAACTAAATTGCAACATGGCTCTTAGCTATTGCGGAGACACGATTTCGATGGTTACAGAAAATGTTTATCTTTCCGAATCAATTTTTTTTAGGAATATATTTTGAGGTTTTTTGCTTTTTTGAACGAACACTAGGACACACTGCAGCTATTCGTGTCCAAAATTGGAAATTGATTAAAGACGAGAAACCGAGCGACCCCGAATTTTTTTGGAATGGACCGTACGATTCGACATTTTTGTGTTTGAAAAGGATACAAAAATGGAGTCGGAATAAGTTGTAAATTGATGTATGTCCAATATTCCTTGTAATTTTAAGTTGTCGACGAAAAATTGTACGAGTTTGTTTAGTTGTAAGTGGACAGGATTTAAAATGTATGTGTGGCGTATGTTCCTAATTCTGAAAATATAGCTAAAAACCTATTCCATATTTTGGATTTTCTGATCAACTTGCCAACATTTTCAACGAATCAATTGGGTGGACTGACTTGGGTGTAATATTATTGTTTAACATTGAATTCCTACCACTTACCTTTTCCTTTAATTTTAATCGAGTGTGAAATAATTAATTTCCTCTTGAAAACATTTTCAACAATTTTGTTAACTCCGTTTAGTATTCTGGATAGGCACGGTAAGGCAAGTATTTTCAATTAACTTGCCGTTTGAATTGTATTTTGAAATTAGTAATGAAGTTTCAGTTTGCATTTTGCTAGTTCCAGAAACCTGGTTTGTGTTTTGGAATTTTGTAGTCTGTAAATTTATCAAAAGGATTTTATATTTTGCCAAATATTTTTTAAATTAATTAGGAGTAAATTATGTACATGTGCATTGTGGAGCCGTTGAAATTAAATTTGGTCGACAATTGTGGAACTTAACGTCCTTTCCCATGAAAAAAACAAGTCTGGTCGGGAGAGGAAATTACAGTCTTTGTACTTTGCACAAATGTCATGACACATTTCCGGGAAGTTGTGTTTCTATATCTTGCAGATCTTGTGCATTTAAGATTAGGATGAAATATGCGAGGAATACAAGAGTGAATTTCATTTCCAAAATATTTTTCGAAAATAGCTGGAATGCAACTTACAAAATTCCAGCAAGAGATATGAACGGAATTGTGTTGGAATATAAATTCGGATATGGAGGGTTCGGCATCTGCAAAACCTTCAGTAGCAGTCAACTTTGTTTTAAAAAAAATTGCATTCCTACCGGGCTATCAATCATGGATTTTTTAAAGTTTGAGCTTATACTCTTGGTTAAAAAAGATTAAAAACCTTCTATCGATCCTTAAATATTCATTTTGTGGACTAGGTTGAAGTTTAAGGGAATACATTTAAAGCCAACTCCAACCTTAGACTTTCTCGACCCATATTATTAAGAATTTTCGGATGGTTGTAGTATTTATTATTTTATTACTAAATTTTAATCGAATCCCAAGGTCGTTTTTTTCTTCCTAAGCTTAATAATATCAAGACAACTGTTTTTTATGGAATTTGGTGAAATGTGCAGGTTTGCTTCTTAACGGATCTTTTGCAGTTTGGATAATAATATTCCCTTTTGACTTGGACCACCAACCTTTTGTAATTGATTTTGGGTGCGATAAGAAAAGGGTTTAGGATAAAATTAAATCATTAAATTAAATTTAAAATTAAACAACAAAAATCAATTTTGCTCGCTTTTAATAATTGTTTAATCGGATACAATAAGTTTAGCCTAACAAGAAAATTTGTCGAGATTTTTTTTCGCCGATGAAAATGATCAAGTTTTGAACTTAAATCTAGAAACACACAATACAAGTCATTGTGCTCAAGGGAAGACATATGATTATGAATACATAAGTAAATCTCAATTCCACAAAACATTACAATCCTGTTTAAGTACGGTACATACTATTTTTCCATAAATGCAGAAATAATACGAGAAACGAATAGTTTTGCCAAAATCATGGGGTTCTTAATTACGCATATCTGAAAAGTTGATCCCAGTACCAATGACAAACGACCCTTTCAAAGTTCCAGTGACCCAAATGAGGACAGAATCTTGAACTTTCCTCATTGTCTCGTTTTTGAACCCCGCCTTACGCAAGGTTGACATTACCATCTCTGTGGGCACAGGACCCTTCAGAAAACCAGAGTGATCCGCAGCCATTCGGTCAGCCTTGCCTTGAACAATCATCAAAGCTCTGAAAGGGAATTCAACATTATCCAAAGTATCCTTCACAATTGAAATCGGCATGGTTGACTTTTGTTGCATTTCGATATCCGAAGTTACAGTCACATTCTGCCTCTTTGTATCTTGAAGAGAATCCGAGGCAAGTCGAAAGGAATCTGCTTGGATTTTGATCTCAATTTTCGAACCAGTCAAAGTCGGAAACGAAATAGCAACTTCCAGATTCTTGAAGGCCTTAAGGTTCTCTGTGAAGGTCAAGCTGATAACATTTTCGGTTTCAATCGTCCGCTCAATTGTTTGATTGTATTTGAGGGGAGTTTGATTTTGAATTGTAAATTCCTGTACATCTGACCGTTTAGTGTGTTGTTCGTACTTGTCCAGAACTGTGGTAGCCGAATCCGTAAGTTCAAAGTGGCGAATGGACCCCTCCAGTTCAACATCTGAGGTTGGTGTGAAGTTAAACAGGGTGTCGTCATACCATTTCCCTCCTTTCTTGTAATTGTCTTTGTGGTCAGGATTTTCAGAGATCTGAATGTAGTGGGAGTGGTCCCCGTATTTCTTCTCTGTCCATGTAACACTACCTTCGGGAAAGTTTTGGGACCGCAGTTGATACATTCTGTCATCCTGAGTTCCCTGGAGGGGCTTGATGAAAAAGGTGGCATTCCTTGCCTTGACACCAGATGGGAGGTTGGATGTTCGTTCAATGATGATGTAATTTGTCCCGCTCTCCCTTCTAAATGTTAAAATGGCAATTGTTAATGATATCCAAGGGGGGATAGTCTAACATGACTAATGAAAGCAAAAAAAAATGTTCATAATTTACCTCGAAGTGACCAGTCCGGTTGGGATTTCTTTGTTCCAGAAACTGTAAAATCCTTCCTGGTCCGAAGGTTTGAAAATCCATTGAATGTCATTCTCCCATTTCTGCCCAGTCTTGTAGAACGGATAGTTGTTAGGGTTGGCGTCAATCTGCACATAATTCCCGTCACTGCTCTGCACTGCCTTATTTGTCCAGGTTACCCAACGGTTGGGAAATGTCTTCATTCCCACGGTGTAAAATAACCCCGTGTACAAACTTGTCCCTGGAATCTTCTTAATGGGAACTAGGTTTCGGGAACTGGGTCTCTCCGAATGTATTTGATCTTGGGCAATTACGGTTAAGAGGAAAGACAAGAGGAGTACAACAATGAACTTCATTTCGAAAACTGGTTCGGAAATAGCTGGATAACAAAATACAAATCCCAAGCAGAGTTAATTACGAGATTGTGCTAAAATGTGAATTCCTTCACGGAGGGATGTGGTGTCAAGGAAACCTACACTAGCAGTAAACCTTGTTTTAAGAAAATGCTATTCTTTATACAAATCTGTAGTACCTCCTACCTCACAGCTTTAATGCTAAGTTTAGGTTGCTGGTTTTGGGTAAGACGGATTAAAAAACTGGTTAAATTGGTTAAGTTTTTTTTGGAAAAGGTTGAGGCTTAGAGCCGACCACTTAAAGTGGTTCTCAGAACTGTTGAGTTACTGGTTCCTATCGGAGACAAAAGAATGAAATGGCTTTATTATTTCTCCTATAGAAATGGAGCTGAGGGAAAAGGTTACAAAAAAAGATTTAAGTTTAGCTTTCTACGTATTTCAGCTGGAATGTTTTCCAGTTATGTCCAGTCCGGCTTATTAGGATGAAGAAAACAAGGAAGTTCGTGAAACTTCCTTCACCTGTTGACCTTCTTTTAATTAGGCAGGCTTAAAGGATATTTTATATGGGACTCTCATTCCAGTTGGGCTTTAAAATACTGGCCTTTGAGCCTTTCCAACTTTTAAGCCCTATATTTGTTGGAAGTTGGGTGTGGACTGTTGACTAAACATTTTTCCAGTACGTACCTACATGAAAATAATTCTATTGAGTTTAGCCGCGAACTTGAGGCTCGAAGGTAAACAAAAATTCTTCTAATTATCTTTTAATTTATTTAACTGATTTTTAGTAGTTTTTTATTTCCAAATTGCCAAATAATATCTTTATCAGTTCCTTGTTCTTTGATTTTCAATCGAAAATTTAAAGATAATTATTTTTTAATTGATTTTTGACGGGTTTTAAAATTGTTGTTTTTTATCCTGTCACTTTTCAATCTGGGCTCCTTGGAAACAAGGAGGTTTGGCCCGCCATGGGGTCAGTTGAGACGGAAGTGGAGATGGGAGATGGAACAACAGCTAAGCCTCTCACTCCTAAGAGCTACGGAGAAGCTGCCTCTGCGGGGATCAACCCTGGGGGACAAGTGACCTCCGCCAATGGTAAGACCAGCATGGTTCTTATCCGAAGGATGAAGGGAGTTACAGTTCAGGAGCTTTTGGAAAGCCTCAAACAGGTAATTCCCCCATCCAAAATTCTTTATGTCGACTTTGCTGGAGCTGCCAACTTCGGTATTATGCTGAACTCTGAAGTAGCAGCTGACGAGTTCACACAGTTTGAAGATATTCAGGTCAAAGGTCAACTTTGTAGAATTAACCGGTACGCCAATCCGGTACGAAAGGTGATTCTTCGGAATGTCCCACCCTTCCTACCGGATGCGGCGATTTTAGAAGCCCTGGGAAAGTTCGGTGAAGTGCGTGGTGCTCCCGAACACCAGGCGTGTTATAAAGTTAGTGAGGAATTCGCCCATATTAAAAGTTTCACCCGCTCGGTGAAACTTGCGATCCCCAATGGTAAAATCGTCCCAGATCGTATTAAGGTTTTATACGACGGGATCGACCATCAAATAAATGTACAAATTGGAGCACGAAAGTGTTTTAAATGTGGCAAGCCAGGTCACACTGGCACCAAATGCCCAAACAAAACGAAAAAAGCTGAGAAACCCCCAAAAAAGCTGCCAGCGCCCGGGGCGCGCAAAGCTCCCGAGACGAGTGCGGCGCATGAAAAACGAGGTAGAAAGCGAGGAGCAGAGAGGACTAACCCTACAGCAAATCCTGACGTCGAAGTCGTGGATCCTGCTAGGAAGCGAATCTGCTCCCAAGATTTGATTAGTCAATGCGACAGTCAGGCAGACGAATCCCAATTTATTGAGACAGACATGGAGTCTGTTGCTATGGCTTCGGACTCTGAGTCTGAGGCTGTTGAAACAGACTCTGAGGCCACGTCTTCCGTAACCACGGTTACGGACGTCGTTTTTAAAAGACCTCAAGCCCGGGCAAAAAGGCCAAAAAAAGTCAAGCAGACTGGTGAAACCCCCAAGTCTCCCAAAGTCTCTGTAACTTGGGCCTATGACCTCTGGGATAACAATGACTTTTTCAAGAACTACAAGGGTATTGATAAGATTGGCACTTATACATTCCTTAGAATGTTAAGACCTGGAATGTCTGCCTCAACTGGAGGCAGAGTTTTTGAAGGAATCTATGAACAGATTGCCATGGTTACCAAAAATCCCATCGATTTGTATAATCTTCTCGTGGAGATTTACACTTGTTTGGGTTCGAAGCGGCCAAATGTTAAAAAAGAACTGGAAGTGGTAATACACACAGTCAATCGTCTTACTAATATGACCCCTGAAGACTTTAAAAAGATTTCAGACAAGGTCGACAATAATTTCAGAATATTTGAAATGTCAGCCTTTAAAACGCGTTATGAATTCTCGGATGACCAGATGAGCCCTCTGAGAAAATATTTTTTTAATTAAACAATGACTTTGAATATTTGGACTTTGAACTGTCAGGGCTTTAACAACCCTGTTAAACAAAATTCCCTAAATTCCCTAATTTTAAATTTCAAACCTGATATTCTGTGTCTTCAGGAGACAAATATCAATACTTCAAAGCATGACTCTTTAACTTTTAATTCTTATAACACTGTTTACAATTCAGCGACCACACTTGGGAGTGGTACGATATTTTTAGTCAAAAAAAGTTTTAGCATTTTAAATGAAGACATTTTAATCTTGGGAAAACTTCAATTTTTAGAAATTGAGATTTTTCACAAGTTTTTTATTTTTTTAATGCTCACTTTCCCTTTAAAAACCATGACTGCCAATTTTTTTTGGATAAAATTAAATTGAAATTAAACTCTCTCCCTTCCCTTGACAATGTCATTTTAGCTGGAGACTGGAACTTTGTTTTAAACGATACTTTAGATCGTCTGCGTTCCGTTGAAACGCGTAAGAAGATTGCCAAGGTTTTTTCTGGCATTTGTCAAAATTTCAATCTTTATGATTCATACAGGCATATCAACCCTTTGGGAAAGGATATGACCTATTTTAGTAAATTGAAGAATAAATCAGAAGCTAGGCTCGATAGGTGCTATTTGTCAATTAGTCAACTACCCAATCTAGTCATATGCCAAACTCTCCCTTTCATTGGGGACCATGTCGTTTTTAGCTCAACCTTACGTTTTAACATAGAATCAGATTTTAAAAAATTATGGAAATTTTCCAACCATCTTTTATCAAATGATGATTTTATATTTTCCATTTCTTATCTTTTAGATAGCTTTATTTTAAATTCTGACTTTTCTGAGCCTAGCTATTTATGATTAAAGCAGAAGATTACTCAAGTTGCCATGGAGACGGATAGGTATTTAAAAAACCGTCTGAATATTTTAATCAAAAAGACTCAAAAGGACATACAAAAACTCTCTAATGACCCCCTTTTAAACCCCAGTGACATTTTCCAAATTTTCATCGACACCTTGGACAGTAAATTTTCTGGATATTTTGTCTGTCAAGACTATCCTACAAGAAAAATTATTGTTCATGACAGTCAAATTACGGTTTCAAAGTCACGGCTGGCTCTGATAAACGATTTTTATCGTTCTAAATTTGAGAATAAGCAAGTTGACCTTACTGGACTTGACTTATATATACGAGATATGCCCAAGGTTTCTGTTGACTTGTCGACTCAGCTTGCTGAGGAAATAAGTGAGGCGGAAATCTTGCATGCAATCTCCAAACTACAGAATGATAA
>JAQFZA010000614.1:0-15776 GCA_034695115.1 Desoria olivacea | reverse complement strand
GCCGTAACCAAACCCTGTCCAGCGGGCATCCCAGTTAATGCAATTTTATGAACATACATCCTAAATAGGTACACAGATTAATGACTTTTAAATCTCCTCTCAGTAGATCCTCATACTCAGGTCTCAGACTAGCCGTGCTAATTGAAACAGTTTTCATCCGGCTACATAGAAGGTACTTTTTATATTTTATATGAACTTTCCATTTCACTCTCTAATTCAATCTTGGAAACTGAACCCGTAGGGAATGTGTTATAGTTGATCCCTTTTACAACATAGCATAGCATAGCATCATAGCAAACGAACTTTTACTTAATCTACAACAAGTAGACCGAGTTGGAGTCATCATGTTTATGCCAGGAAACGAGAACCAGCGGAACCATCAGCTTATAAGGTAATTCAGCATAGTCACTCAGTTCTGTAGTTTTCATCCCATCTCGTTTCTATCTACTTACTTTACTCACTAATCCTGCTCATACGCTTAGTACATAAAATAATCAAATTTCATACTCCCAATCCATTTATCCATCTCAACTCGGCTCATGTACTTTTGCTTACTCAGTAAGTCACTCTGTTACTGTTGCGTTAAGCCTTGCGAATGCCATGCCAGGCCAAAACCTCAACGTAAATAAATAGAGAGCGATACATCAAACAAATTAGAATCCCGTAAATCCACAATCCTCTCCCCTTTTCATACATACTCTAAATTCCGAGCTAACACATTTATCCTTTCACTAAAACTTTACATATATGTGCCAAAGAGGATCTAGAAAGACCGAGCTTCAACCGTATCAACAGACAAGCAAATCAAGGTAGGTATGTACATACATTTATATTTGTACGGGACTACAAGATATATAATTCTTTTCTAGACTACAAGTACGTAAGGTACCTAACTTTAGTAGACCCAAACACATACATAAGCCGACAAAGTACATAATAAATTTCTCCACATACTTTTCACTCTCCAGTCTCTTTCGTCGACCCATGTTGAGCGACGTCTGCCTCACAAGATTCCCCAAAACACGTCGACTCACCACCATCCCATCAATCAGGGGTGTTGCTAGACCCATCCTAAAAAACAGAACAAAAATCTTTTAGAATGCAAAAATACATTTTATTATACACATATACCATATCATCCATTGAAAAGTTGGAGCTCTCAGGACATTTATTATCATAGCAGACTTTCACCAACCCAACACCTCTCTCATACATTCCCATCCCATTCTTAAACATTTTAACAACCGAACCAAAAACCAACTTAAAGAATACAACCGACCTCTCCGTATGTAGACCGACCTTTGCCATTTTTCCTACCTCTTGGCATCAGGCAGGAAATACGACGAAAACCCTCTGCATCTAAAATGACGTTAGTACCTGCTTTCTATGTAAAAAGGGCCACATAAAAAGAGGAAGTCTTGAGGAAATTTGCATACATTGATAAAATAAAATCCCTTCTCCTACGAGGCTACAACCATCTACAACAATGCTACCTCCTACAACTTACGACGCACATACTACGGGGGTACGTACCTACAACCTCACTCCAACTGATTCTTAACCTAAAAAGAGCATTCAGAATTGAGTATAGTAAGCAAAGCAGCCGGTTTCCGTACGAACGTACACAGGACTTAAGTATAGGGCAGGGGAAAGTACGAACCAAAGAAATCCCAAGGCATACAGGAGACACAGAGAAGGAAAGGCGTTAACGTAAAGCACAGTTGAAGATGTCAGTTTTCATCAGGTCAAATTAGGCGAACGAAGTCAAGTCCATGTCTTTCTCCCTACTTTTACTACGTAGGAAGGAAAGCATGAACTCGACTAGTAGGATTGTGGAGACGAGAGAAAGGAACTTTTATATACCCCAGTAGGTACATTTGGAAAGTGTGTGGAGGAAACCCAAGCCAAGGACCGAGTCGAGAGTTGAGATTCATTCAATCTCATCCTATGAAATCGAATACTTTACTTTTCCCTTACTTTTCTTTCTCCTTTATTTTATACTTCCACTACAACTTACTTTATACCTCTCCAACCCTACAACCTACATAACCTACAGCACATATAAAAGACTTATTTATGCCTTCGTCGAACAAAACACACCACATCCAAATCTAAATCTCTCGAAAGTCGAACCTCCTTCTCTGCTGCATCTCTACTTGCTACTGACTTTTGTTTCACATCTAATATCAGTAAAAGTGCAGGCAGACAGGATAAAAGCAGCAATAGATTTTGCAAAAACAGTTTTCTTCTAGATGGAGAAACTACATTTACATATAGGCATTCCTAGTGCCCTTTTGCATAGCTATGTATGATAATGTAATTCATGCAGTTTATAGCCGAGGAGATGAACGACGACGAGACTTCAGAATTCGACTGTCAAATCCAGACAAAAACCAAAGAATTCTGCATCAACTACTTCTTCCTTTTCCTGATACACCCATTCGCATTTCGCATACCAGAATATTCATGAGGACAGAAAGATTTAGAAATAGAAGTAAAAGTAACTACAAAAGTAGAATCAGACGAAGGAGAGGTAGATCGATTGGATTCCAAGGAACGATTGGCCTGGTTGCTGGCGTCTTTCTCTCCTTTTTGGGACACACTGTTGTACTTTAAACACGGCGAGTCCCTGAGCAGCCCTATTTATCTGTAGTCGTAAAAGCAGCAACAGAAGGGAATTTCACACAAAATAATATTATCAGCATGAACTCCTTCTTAACGTACTATGAATATTCTAAAATTTAGAAACATTTCATTCTGAAATACATACCTAGTTACCTACCCAAGAAGCCTACGACGGAGCAAGTAGGAATAGTATAGCTCAATACTAGGTATTTGAGAAAATCTTCACAAGATACATAGGTATGTCTTTATTGTCTTTATAGCCCGTCTACATTCTACTCTTCTAGTGATTCTAGTCGAGATAGTCTGGAGGTACGCTAGCTCCCGTAAAATGTAGGAAGCTTCAAAGACTCCAGACTCAAAATTCAAAGAGGAAGACGCAACACCAAAAACCGAAACAACGTCACAGATCACACTTACAAGGACAAGCTTTCCATCCAACTATTCTATCCGCTCCTCTTTCCATCACTACAACTACGATATACAGGGATACATACAAATAATACACAAGCTAACACGAGAAGACAGGATTGAAAAGCGTAAAACCGATGGGAAAACTTCGAAGATCTTTCGTCTATTTTATCCTTTCTTCTTTTAAAAAATACATACATCTGCTTCTCTTTCTGTCTACTCGAGGCATGAAACTTGAGCCCTTCGAACCAACACAACCAGTACAAACTATACTCACGCTAGTCCTGCTTCGAGTATTCTTTTTTGGAAGAACCAATCCATCAGAAATGAATTGAAGGAAATACAAAAAACTAGAAAGGAGGAGAATGTAGAAAAAAGAGAGAAAGAATGGGAGAAAGCAATATGGGCTATCGTAATCATTTCTATCTGTCGATCCATCCATCCATTTAACATTCAACTCCGTCAGAAGACGTTTTGTCTTCGTGGCCATTAGTATGCACGCTGGTAAATAGACAGCCAAGCCCTGGTGCCGGTAAAAAAAAAAAAGAAAAAAAAGGATCTGGGATATTCAAGTTGGAACATATACCTGAGAGATTCGCCTTCCATCCGAATTCTGAATAAGCCGTTCTTTAAAGCATGGATGAAGATGATCAATGAGGGTTCCACAGGTTTACTATTACTCCCTTCCAATCCAGTGTAAGCACATCCCATCAGATCACCTAGGCACAGACAAACACAAAGGCATTCGGATATATTATTATATCATTATATTATCATATAAAAATAGGCAGCCTCGTATTCTATAATAAATCTCCCTCATCCCTCTTTCTGGACAAGTTCAAATAGGCGTGGATTCAATCATTTTCTCAGAAAGAACTCCAAAGTCAAATCCTTCCGGAATCTTTCCTCATGTTAAAATTACTTTTACACTACTGACCCTTCTTGGTGGCTTTTCTTAAGTTTCCTCCCTATCTTGAATCAGGAAACTGACTTTGTGGAATGAAATGCTAGTCCGTGAGGGGAAAATAAGGAACGGACGAGAAATTTCTTGGCATTTCCAATAACACGTAGTCAAGAAAAAAAACTTAAAGTAGGTAAAAAGAAGCCTTGAAGAGTGAAACAAATAGAGTACGCAGTAGTTCGCATTTCCAGGCAACGGGTGATGGTTGAAAGTAGATGATGAAAATGCATACCGGCAGGAAAGTGGAAAGAGTCTTCAAAGCTCTCCAACCAAACGACAAAAATCTTCGTATCACATAGTTTCCCGGCGAGTGCTTTCTTTGCCCTACTTGCTTCGTCGGAGTTACCAAGGTGCTTCTCAAATTCCATTGAAGAACATCCAGATCCACGGGGTTTTTCATCCGATCCACTTTTCTCCAGCGATCCTGCAACATACCAAGTCCATATAACCTTTTATAAAGAGATTTACAATGACAACAGATCAACGCACTCAAGCTATATATGTACGATACATATGACTCAACAACGAAACTCATTTTCATATAAAAATTAACTATTTCCTCCCTCTCTCAAATCTCCTAATAACAATACATCCCGTCATGATTCATTCACTGACAAAATCAGATTTCCTTCAGAAAATGAGCAAACTTCATGCATCCGGCCCCTTCCATGCAAATTAAAATCGAAGGTACTTCACTCCGTACTGATAATGGTTGACAGTGGCATGCGGTATTTAAAAAATGCACTCATCTAAAATAGATCAGGTAAAAACTAACGTAATTATGGTACATCCTATTTGTTGTTGATTTTCCCAAGAAATGTAATTGAAGTCGAATCAATTCCATGTGCAGTTTTTAAGACTTACAGTAATAAGGGAACAAATCTGAAATTTAGTACGAACCTGGGCCAGAAGGATTGGAATGTTGGGCAGATGAGTCGCTAACATTCCATACAGTTGTTTCACTCCAATCTGGTGACTTTCCAGTAGGGACAACAAAAGCAATTTCTGAAGTCACATCTGCCCAATACAACACGTATCTATCCCCATTATATAAACTTCCTCCATGAATTTCATTCGGGTTGGGGGTCAAGCTTGAATGACTTTTGCCCAGTGCCGAGTCATCTTTGGTCGAGTCGCCGCCACCATTTTTTTCAGTGTGCTGATTAAGACGTTTCCAACTAGTGTGGACATTTCCTGTCCAACCAGCATGGCATGAAATGTTCACAGCCCAGCCAAGGGATAAGAGAAACTCCAAAAAGTGGGGATGAATGTTGGCTCTAGATTGCTAAAAACAATTAAAAAAAACGTACATACGTTATTAACTTAACAGTCGTATAGAGGGTTTTCAGAGGTTTATCTTAAAAAGAATCTGAATAAAAGATATCAGCCAAACTCGTTTTCTATGCCTAGACTCATGACCAAAATCTACTTTGACATAAAACAGAATGATGACTTGCTAAATAGGGAATCAAAAACGGTACTGAAGTAGATTAAATTACTCCCCGAGCTAAATTCAATTGAGGTTTAAGTCCATTAAGCGGAAAACATTAGCCGTAACCTCATGGAGTAATATGACATCTAATTCTTCTGAGACTTTCTCAGACTTGATTTGATTAAAGATTCTGTTCCACCCCTAAATCTACTCAAGACACAGCAAGTACTAAAGAAATGCCTTGCTTCTCTGCACTCCAAACCATAAAGGATATGCACACTACTCTGGGAAGAGAAAACGGTTGGAATATCGAGATAAGAAAGGAAATAGAAAGTTAACAGACCACATTGGCCAAAATCTCTTCACTCTTCCTCTGTCCAGAAGAAACATAAAAGACATGGACAGTGTCACTCGTTCGACAGCTGGTCGAATCCAAAGCCTCTAGTTCCGCGATGAAGTCCGGTCTTGAGTCAATAGCAGCCAATTTTGGTAGAGTGAAATCAGGTCCATCCTGCCATGCCAAGGCGTATCAGACAATCCCAAATTCCGGAAACAATTCAGAAACAAAATCAGTATGGACACAGACATGAACCTTACCCACCACCACCATACATATAGTAACTCTTCTTTCTCTCTCTAGCATCAGTGTTGAAGCTAAGTAACGAAATTAGGATCAGCCTTGCCATCTCAAGACATTCATTTTGATTTCGAGTATTTTTCGGGAAGGGGACTAGGAGAAGGGAAGGACTAGGGAAGGAATATTATAAAACTGCCTTTCTCCAACTCAGTCTGTAATACATTGGTATATCGTACTTCTGCAACGAATAAGAGTCGAACAGTACTAGAGGCAACGCTGGCTGAGTAGGGTTCATCTGATTGTTATTCCATTTGCTTGGAGAATAGACTATATATATCCTCTTGGAAATAGTAAAATATAAAATCTAGTCAAGTGAAATAAAATGAGGAGACGGGATGAGGATTGAGCACATAATATCTTATCTCCTGTCTCCAAAAACTCTTGAGCCATTAGGGACATGGAAATGTCATACGTGCTCTGCGACAACTACACTACTTATATTACAAGTCGCAATGTCGTACAGTTCCTGCTCAACCTTCATCTTTAAAGCTTATTCAGGGTCATTTTGTAACATATGTTAAATCTCTTCCTCGTAAACCAGTCAACACTAATAAAGCTATGACTATGACTGACGAAATATTTTCTTCCTGGACGAAACGCTCAAGTCCTTTCTCCTCAGATCCTTCTACATTATTTACACCTCGATATTTCACAAGAAGGGAGGGACTCAGTTCAGCATCGCTACATGGTAATGAAATTAAGACCAGACCTGCAAACTAATAAATCCAAGATGAGACAGAAGAAGTCGAGCTGTTTGATATTCCTGTGAAACAGGTGGTGGTTGAGCTTCGGTTCTCAGATTAGGATAACTCTCATCAGCCTCCTCCCGAATCATATTTTCTACCGACTTCTCAAGTCGAATTTGATTCTCAAGAATTATTGACAAACGACTTTGTTCCAAAGAGTCTTGATCCGCCGAGGCTGAGTTACTATTTGCCGAGTCCAGTGATGGAATTGCTTTATCTCTGTAATGCAAGCAGCAACCAAAGTAGATCAGTCATCATCATCATCATCTTACACATTCACCATTACCTCTCCCACCATACTAAAAGTAAGTGAGCAGTAAGGGAGTAAAATAAAATAAAGTTTCCTTTCCCTATTCCCATCATCATCCATGGCAATTTCATCCATTTCATTATCATTTCCTCTCAGTTTATCTTCTCCCATCAAAATTTTACACCCGAAGAGACTAAACTCATATCACGCCTTCCCATTCCTTCATTCAACCTACTTTCTCCAACTAAGCTAAACTAAAACTCTGCTGCATTTGAGTAAGTACGTAATCTTTCCCAGCATTGCTATCTGTTTTCTCCCAAGTCCCTCTAAGCACTAAATACTGACTATAAACTAAATATACTAAAGTGTAACATTTCACTTACGCTTTACACAATACAATACGGTCCGCACTCTCAGGGAAATAACGATGTTGGATGTCATATCGTATTCCCACATCATTCATGGGTAATGGGCGTCCAGGGTTTCCTGAAGATGAAAATGATTTACCTTTGTACCGAGGCATGTGACTCAGTTGTAATGACCATGCGTGACGTCCTGTTGGGCCTCGTAAGATCATTTGGCAAGTTGGTTGTGGATCTGTAGGGAAAATGCAAACCCAAAATGCAAAAATAAATTCAAAACAATAAATGGAAGATAAAAGGACAATGAACAAGCTTCAGGATTCTATAGTATCCTATAATACATTGACATACCTTGATCGTTTCCCAAAGGTTCTTCCAGCAAAGCAATCAAAATCGAGTGATCAATAATGAAGTAACGGAAATGATTAATTACATCCTCCTTGGACAGAGTTCCTTGTGAGTGTACTTGGCTCAATAGGACAAACTCATCCACCAACGAAGAAGTCTTGACTCCATTATTCGGCGTGTACCTTCCGACCTGATGGCATTTCAACGGTAATTAAGCAAATCTTACAGGATACATAGAACGTCGATCGTAATTAACGGAAAGTAATGCCCAATTTAATCTCCAAATTAAAAATCCTAGAGTTTTAATTACATCCACTACTTTTTCAGTCTAATTAACATTGGCATTTGAAGGAGCTTCCACACTCTTACAACTTATACCTATACTTAATTGAAAAATTAAAGGTACACTAGGCATCAGCATAATAAACGAAGCACGGATTTTAATACCTGTTCAAAAATAACTGCAAGTAAGGCTTCAGCCGCATCACGAACTCGAAGAGACACTGGCTTTAATTCCTTTTCATCCTTAAGCTTTACTGGCTCTCCAGGTTTCCCCTGTAAAAATAATAACCCATCCGAAAGTTCATCATTAATCAATCTTTTTTTAAATCCAATAACTCATCCATTAAAAGTAGCAAAAGTCTTTAGATGAAATCACTCTCCGGATAAAATGTTTCAACTTTCTCGTCCCCCATCATGATACTCCACTGTCAGAAGTAATTAGAGTAATAAGGGCACACATACTTTCTCCTGCTAAAGGCCTGAAAGTACTTCAACCAGCCTTTAAAGTTTTAGGAAACTTTTCTCCCAACTTTCTGCTTAAGAATCTCGATCAAAAAAACGTCAAGCATAGTTTTACGGCTAATTTGCGATATCGCAAGAGTAAGCAATCCTTTAGCGCTATGAAACTTTCCTCAACGTACACACTCTCCAAGGTACATTATGTATTAAACTATTCTCCCTCTCTTCAAGCCTTTTATCCGTAATTGATTGTTTAACAACAAAATCCAAAAACCAAACCCACTTTTGCTTCAAAAAGAGCCAAATCACCTCCCAAAACAATGCATCATTCATCCTCCGCCGTATATACACTTGAGCTCAAGGGTTACTACTCTGCTCTAGAATGCATGACACGACATGGTAATAGCACATCCACTCTGGACGAATTTGACGTCGGAAGTCGTTTTTTAACGTCAGATTCCTCAGCATGCAAACAAACAATCATGATCAGGCACGGAAAGGCTGATATAATGATATGATGCACATTGAAGCAATTTTTGAAAACCTCCCTCATCATCATAGCCCTTCGTCAATATATGCCAAACTTAGAATTCACCAGCCCAACTGAACTCAGCCACCTATAAACCAATCCAAGCAGAACAAGCTCGCTTGTCATTTCAATTTATGGAAATCTCTGCAATTTTTGATAACAAAATACTCATTTACGTAATTCAACATCTCAGCTCTGAGCTTCTAAGGGTAAAGTCTTTGTTAATAAATAATCACACGCGATCACTGTATATCCTTACTTTCTCTAGATCCCGGTCAACTTCCGGCACATTGGGGACTGCCACTACTACTGCACTCTTCAACTAACAACTATTAGTACATACATACATACTACCTATATATAGCCAGCATAATAAGCGTACAAGTTTTACTCCAATGAATTCTACCTTAACGAAGTAAATCATATTTCTGTCTCATATCTACAATCATCATAAAGTAGCCGAGGCGGAGTATTGATGTCCTTCTTAAGAAGGTTACGGTTGAGGAGCATAAATATCTCTATTTTGAGACTTTTTGAAAGCCTTCCGCAATAAAAACATCAGCTTCCTTTTCATTATCTCCAAAAGCTTTCTCCCACAAAACTTGTGAGAAAATCCTAACTGCATTAAGACCATGACAATCAATTACTGGACCACACCTGTTTCTTTATATATATGTGTCTAGTCGAGCCTACGAATCTGACAGCTTGCATTGCCTGTCTCTCGCACTACTACCAACGTAGACGTAGCATGGACAGACTTAGGTATCAACATTTCGTATTTTAGTTAATCTACCAACGTGTTCTCACTCTTCCCCTTAACCTCACCCTGTTCGGTTGTGACTTTCATGGAAGAAAGCGAAAATCGTTACTCACATTTTAGTACAACACCTTCCATCTTTCCAACGAAAGAGAAACTCAGCTTTCTCTCGTTTACTAAATGAAGGGAAACGCTGTTGGAGAAAGTTTCTTTAATTCCATTAATTCCAAATGCCATTAATTCGATCTTCGAAATCCCCTATAACATAAATGTTTATGAACTCTTAAACCCCAATCCATATGTCCATCAAAATTTCCCAATTTAACTGCTATCAATCCTTCACAAATCAATTTAGCTTCAATTAACGGGTTCAAAATAAATTCCTTCCGATAACAAAGACATTCAAAAGAGCGTGTGTGGCTCAATAAAAATACAAAGTCTGTCCATTCTCATGTTTATAATTACGATCTAATTCTACTACGGATTTTTATCGAAAGACTTCTTGTTCATATCAAATTATTTTTCCATCTACCTCATGGGTCGTCCGGATTACATCCTCGATTCGATCTCCTCTAATGCCTTGAGTTCCATTTCCCCTAAACTTTCCCCTAAAAATCAACTCAATACTATGAGCTTTCTATCATCTCTATCTCTTCGTACCAATCTAGACTCTAAATATACCCGAAGCGGTGGCAGCCGCTAGGCATTAATAAGACAACATGTGGCCCTAGTCAGAACGCACTTTCACTGGTACTACCATAGTGTCTAGGAAAGTCTCTAAATGCTATAAAGCAAGTGATTTAAGGAGGAATTCCTCTTTTTCCAAACCCTTGGCTCCCTTTCCTCACCCTATTCCATCCATCCCAGCTTCCACTCAATTTAACCAATTTCAATTATTCATCAGTGTACACACAGATAAATTACCATTCCTTTCTACACTCAAACTATGTACATACTACGTACCGCACCACTATTATATATACTAGACGGTGGTACTACAAGGCTTGGAAACTTATAGTCGACGAGCGACTAAACTATTTCCTACTAAACGTATGGACTCCGTAATTCCTAATAGCATTTCTTAGTTGATGAATTACATGTAACTTTGTAACATTTGTATTTCATCAACGATCGGTCATTCAGTCATTCTTCTTCTAGAATACTCGGGTTCCTGGACACAAATGCCACATGAGTACAAAACAATGGGTAATTTTGCTAGTTAAAGCAGCTTTCCAACTATAAACATACAAATTAAAACAATTTAAACTGGTTAAAAACGGATGCCCACACACAAATAACTGTACAAATTAAAGGGAGCCTTTAATATCCTACTCCTGAATGTATTGCACATATTCAGATACTTCCTTTCCAGTCTGCAGATCGAGGTCGTCTGCGTCAAGAACTTGAAGCTAAAAAATAAATGAAACTGGTTCAATGAAAACGTAGCAGACGTTCTAATTAAAGTAATTAGGTTCTTTAGGATGTTGTAGAACAAGCGACAACCGTAGTTTACTAATACCCAGAGAACTGCGGCCATCCTATACAATCGGTGAATATTTTGTACCCTCATGTCATGATCAACTTTCGTTTTCCCCCTACTTTCATGAACAGCTTTCTAATCACACCAATTAATGGGTGAAATGAAAAGTTCAGTCACTCGTGAGCAAGTATAACAGCAAAATCAAGCAGACCTTTGTTCAATTTCCCAAGCAGAAGTAATTCGTAGTTTACAATAAACTCTGCCATCTCCTTTCTCTCGGCTACTCATGTCTGGTGAGATTTCTAAAGTTGGCACTAGCATTTTGTATAATTGTATTGTATACCATCCATGAAAGGGAAACAATATGCTTTGCTAAATACCTAGGCGTAATAAGTTGTACTTCGTATTAAAATAGGTATGGTACAAGGAACTTGCCTGAGACTTTGTTCCAGAAATCCCATACTCCACCACCTCTAGAACGGTGTATAGGGTCTCTTTCTCCTCCAGAAGGTAGGGATGAGCTGTAAGCCATGTTGTGATTGATTGAAACGCAGCCACAATACTTGAATGGAGGTCTTTGGAATGTGCCGGCGGCGGTCTTGAGCACTGATGAATTATGAAATCACAGATCCACTTCACAGCTCGTCGACACTCCAACGGATCTATGGCAAAAGACAAACCAGCCAAATAGAATAAGTACTTGCTACATTATACCATCATTGTGTCATTGGTAACTTTATATTATAAATGCTTTCTCGGTATCTTCCACATCAAGATTCAACCCTAGCACATTCTACAACCTACAACAACGAATAATAGTCTCCAGCCAGGAATGAAGAGAGTGGAAATATATCCCTGCATGAACTGCTGAAGTGAGACTTCTTGTTCCTCTTTGTCTACATGAAGCTAAGCAAAGCTACTGCTGAGTTCATAAATTACAGCATTTGTTTACTTCGGCACGTTTTCCCCTCACAGAAATACAAATAGGTAAGTACTACTACACATAGATCCAGTCAACCGTTCCCAATGACGATGATGAGGAGGAGAACGCGAAAACCGAGAGGAAATAATAAAAGCACTTGGAAATCCTTGTCCCCAATCTCACAATCAACTTTTGATAAAGCCCTTGGCCCAGCATTCCCTGAAGCTCCTGTTCCTTTCCTTCCACCCTGCCTCGTTTGCTTTACTTTAATTACTTATTCATTAAGTCAAAGTTTAAATTACGAAGGAACTGCTGGGCTGCCTCACTTACTCTACAGCTACTGTATTGTGAAGAGAAAGAGAGAGAAACTAAGTTCCGCTTTCGTCCATTCGAAATGAAACATAAGTATTTCCTCAATAAGTAGAAGACTCCTCTTGTCTTCTTAATTAGAGCTTGACAGATGTCGACGCACGGAGAGGAATAATAGAAATATTCAAGCCAAAACAGATGACTTCATAGAAAAAAACCTTAATTATTTCCTTTGCTACACAAACTAATGATTAATTACATGGTAGGCAGTCAACCAATTAGTTCCGAATTGGCAAAATCCATCCTCTCATTCAGTCTTTCTACCCTGAATTGTTGCAAGCCAAGCAAAAACAGAAGAGAAAAGTTACTTTCAGTACATACCTTGATCCTGACATTTGATTCGGGCCAATCCATTAAGAAGTTCTAGAGCCGCAAGGGACACCGGAAGATCCATTTTCCAAGTTGATATCAAACGATGGCAAACGAGATACGTTGCTCGAACGAATAGAGCGTGGCCAGAATCTGCAATTTAAGCATTTTCACCCTACAGTTCACTCTCTACTTTGAAGGGCTCTTCACGTCTACCTACCACCACTACCTCCGGTAACTGATGACTAATGAATAAGCAATATATGTGCAGTAGCATTTCGAAAAATAATTAACGACAACGACTATAATTCAAAAAATCAAAATAAAATAAAATACCACTTTGAGCATCTCCAGACTCCGACAAACCCAACGTGTGCTCATCAAAGCTGTTACTGTAGTCACTAAAGCTTCGCATACTGGTATTTTCTGTGCAGAAACGAATGAAAATCAAATACAATTAAATAAAATACTAAATAAGCAAATAAAATGTGCAGATTCAACAAATCGATTCTAAATCCAACCTGAAGACAACAAATTAGTTGGAGATTCTGCTCCCAAATTACCCGTAGCTTTATCCACCTCTTCAAACGCCGAAATATCATTTACGGACATCAAGAGTCCACCTTAAGTACAATATAGCACAGATTAGCAAATCCCATTGCATTAAATTATTTTTCAAAGTAGACGTTCACAAAAATTCATAAAGTTACCGAGTAGCATCTGAATGTTCGATGAATCCGTTTCCACTTGAAGAGCATTAATAAGTAAGTTGGCCAGGCGGGGCTTGAGCTGCATAAAAGTCGTTACGTGTTGGGCACTTTTATCCAGGACCTCTTTTATGGGAACATTCTGTAAATTAACCACATCAGATTCCTGTCAACAAGACTGCCCTCAGAGCATATTAAATGAAATTGAGATGGACAGAACAAGAGGAAACGAGGCCACAAACTAATTCAATTTTCCAAACTTTCGTTGCGTTAGACGCGGTTCATCAGTTGATCTTTAAGATATTCTTCTACAACGCGTGCTATTATATCTTTCCAACTTCACATGAAACCCCTCCCTTATCCTCCCAACTGTTTTTGACCATACAGATTGAGAAGACAACCTTATAGAAGGCCGTTAAATGACATTTGAAACTGAAGAGGACGGCGGTCATCTTGAATGAACGACGTCTAGTACGATAGTATCAGATACATTGTGTATCGTAGAGTCATGCAACAAATAAAGTCATTAGGGCATACCAAGAAATGGAGTGGTAGTGGCAATAAGGAAAGCAATAATTGAATTGCTTGTTTCCGATCATTCCTGAGGGCATCTTTACTGGGAAGAACGGCTTCAAGGGATTTAAGAATTGCAGGAATGAGAACTGATATCCCGTCCAAATCCACCCTCAATAGATTTGAAGAGTTGAAAAGAATCGGAATTATCACCTCCTGACGCGTTTCCTGAAAAGGAACCAGTATACAATACAATCTCCCAAACACGGGACAAATACAAATAGAATCCTACATTACATCTCTGAAGCTTAAAAGCGTAGAAATCGCCTCCAAAAAGGATTTTGAAATCTACTTTCCTCCTCAAATACATCTCTCACATATATACACACTAAACTACATTATACTCCACTAGATACGTACCCCAAAATACTTTGACAGTGGAGAGATAAGTAAAAGCCCTTTTTCATTATTATTGAGTTTAGCCCTATTCTTGCACATTGTTGGCAGTTCCCAACATCCTACCCAAATCCATACGGGGAAAGTAAGAGGACGTCAGCGGACTCTTACTTTCCAGAGTACGACACGTACTTTCTTTAACCCAGATTCCCTTCACCCTTATCAAATTTTTTCTCTCATCATTTCAAATCCAGATCTTGTTTACAAAAAATCTCCCTTCGCTATTCATTCTCTCTTTCGCTCTTTCGCCATGAAAGACCTGACATTACTCCAGGTATCTTACAATGACACTCTGCCAAATATCTCGGAAAAGCTTCATTTCTTCCCTACGACTGATCTGATAGTGATAGGAGTAGAATAAGCGAAGACAGCTTTCTCCATTCATTCTCCTTTTGAAAATTCTATCTGCGAGCCTCTCTACTTCTCTGATACTTCAAACAAGCACTTGAAATCCCGTCTTCAAAAATCAAACCTTCCATCGGCTTTTAGGAAAGCCGAATTGTCGATGGTTTCGGGAAAATTTCAATATGCATTCCATGCATACAATCCGTAGTGATTCAGGGCTTTCAAGAACCAATTCAGAGAGCCTAAACAGGGTTTGTCGTAAATTCTAATGGGAAAGCCAGCCATCGCTTTATGAACAGGACGTACGAATACGTCGTCGTCAAAGACGACATTCGGTAGTAGTTGGATGATAACATGTTATACAATACAGTTTCTTTTCGCATTTTCAATAATCTACGCACTTCACTAGATGAATGAAAGCCTTGTTGTATTGTGGGCAAAAGTACTTCATGTTCATATTCTACTAACCAGGATGGGAACATGAGTACTCAGTTGGCATTTAATATCCCCAAAGCTAAGTCCAAAAGTATACATACTTTGAGTCCCTTGTAAACTGCAATATAAAAGCGAGCCAAGTATGATGGCAAGATCTCCTCTCCAGTTTTTTTCGAGCAGAAAATCCGACACAAAATTGCCAAAGCTTCAGCCCTGCCTTGATAAAATTTGTCAATAGTAATAGCATGTGGTATATCGATTGACTCGGGAAGGGCTGCCGGTACCGCTGATCCTCTTGAAGTTCTCCGCACTTCCCCATCTGTTTACACAAGAAACATTACTTCACTTTACTTTCCCTTCATACAGAACACTTTCCCCTGTTCGTATACTTCAAGACTCCAACAATCGCAATCCCATACTTCATATAGAACTCGTAGGCAAGAC
>JAQFZA010000613.1:0-15779 GCA_034695115.1 Desoria olivacea | reverse complement strand
ATATGTATTAACATTAAATCCCAGAGGAGCATATTGGATACTATTATTATTGACAATCCTTTAAAACGATGACAGACAAACATAGCCCAGGATTATTGACTCACCTCGCAGTTAATAAATTGGTAGACTCGCTCCAACACTCATCGAGACGCTTGGATAATTTCATAGCTTCAGAAATCCTAAAAAGACCAACTTCGATCCAGAAAAAGGATTCTTCAAGATTGGGACAAAATATAGGTCAGAAACCTAAGGTTTCTGAAAATGCTGATGCGTGTCCCCTTGATCATGGTGCTTGCACACAAGCTGCTTTGCAGATGATGAACATTCGCACCTATATGATGGATTATGTAAAACCTGATCTTCAACCTTTGGTTATACGCCATGCGATTGCAAGAGCTATTGAATCCCGGAATATCCCGTTGGTACGACTGGTACTGAAAGACGGTGTGACCATCCTGGATTTCCGAGCTTTGGATTACTGGCTTTCTCGGTAAATTTTATTTGTCCCAGCTTAGCCATTTGTCTGAAACTAAGCCTAACCATGCTTTTTTGTCGATCGACAATAACAGATGCACCACACTTAGCCCCTTGTTACAAGACAACTCATCAGATATGAATTCAGATCAATGCCAAGCGATTACCGGAAGTTCATCAATGTCCTGCAACAGTAACGCGCTTCCTCTGGTCATTCACTGTCTACCCCCGGATGAATTCGACTGGTTTTCTAGGGACCGACTTGGAAAGATTATTTCTATGCCTGAAGCTTGTGAGCTGTTCTCGATAATCGGAATGTCTCAATCTGCACCGAATGTTCAGGAACTGTATATGAATTCTAGAAGGGCAACCTACTGGGCTTGTTCCCAGGATCTCATGGAAATCACTGCCGATACTTTACTTCAAATGCCCAAGTTATCAACTTTGGTATTGCGAGGGATGGCAGATGATTACATGTTGAAGCTTGTGGGACAAACGGCTACTGGATTGAAGCGGTTGGATGTCAGTGGGTCGCACTTTGTTACTGATGAGGGTATCAAAAATTTGTTCTTTAAGGAGATTACAGAAAATCCAGCGACATATTTGATTGCATCATGGATCCAGAAGAATATTGAATTGATGAATCCTCTTGTGCTTTCACTGGAAACGCTCGACTACTCTTGGACAAGTGTCACTGCTCTTTCGAGGAAAATGGTTCAGATTCTACCTGGAAGCTATATGTTCAAGAGGGTCTTTGCTAGAAGCGAAAATGATGCTTATGGACATCACATCTTCATTAGACGCAAGGTTGCCCCTAGCCTAATAATAGCCTTTTGTTCACTGTTCATGATGACAATAATTTATATTTTTGTTTCTACGCTGCAGGCCGATTTCACCTCCAAAATTCGATCAAAGCTTGAGAAAGATGCCAAAAAATTCCAAGACGGTCTTACAAAAATAGTTGGGACAAAAGGATCCAAGGCATTCATAAAGCTAGTGGAGCATCATCCTTGGCGAAATTGCATACTATCGATTCATGTAGAACGCTTCAATTTCAATGATAGCAGGGGTAGTGTTAACGACTCACAGAAACAACAACAAGGTCCTTCATACGGTATAATCACTCCGAACGTGGATGAAAGACGAGTTCACGGGGTGGTTAACTTCCAGTCTGAGAATCTGGTGGAGCTGTACAGCGTGTACCCAATCAATATAAATCTTCTTGGTGAAACCTGCCCTAAGCTTCGGGTACGAATAATTTATGTCGTTTTGAGAAAACTATCTGAACGCTGCCGTTGTATTTAAATAAAGGTATTCAGAGGGATTCTCAACGACAGTTGGAAAATGAGATCAAGCCTAATGCCAGAATTAACTTGCCTCGACATTTTTGCTGATCCTATGACCATAAAAAACTTACTAGAGTCTTCCCCCAATTTGAAGAAAGTTAGAATCCGTGTCATTCGACAAACACTCACAGATGATCATTTAATAAAACCAATTACATCATCCATGTGCCGCAGAACGCTAGAGGAAATTTGGATCGCTCCTGGCTCATATAAGTCAACCGGACTTGTAGGAAGTGCTGATGATCAAGCATCCTTAGCAGGTGTCAATAATCAAGAAGTTTACTATGCCGCATCTAATCCTCCACGCCTGAACATCCTAACCCAAGAAAGCATTTCAAATACTAGTACAGAGGACCAAGACCCTAGCACGGTTCATTGTCCAATTGACGATTTGGTCAACCTTTCTATTGAATGCATTCGGACGCTAATAGCCTCCTGCTCAAAACTACGCCGGCTTGGGGACATTGCATGGTGGACTCCGGTTACCCAAGATGATTTAGAGAGAATCTGTAATGAGTTGAAGGATCAAAATTCCAAAATGTCTTTTGTATGGGAAAATCATCTATTTCCGGACATAACTGAATACACTAGGAACAGGTCTTCCCCACCGTTTTAAATTAAAAGGATGGATACCAAATAAGTTTTTACCAAATAACTCATAGCACCTACAATCAGATAAATATTATATTTTTATTTAAATTCCAAATCCAAAAAAATTGTCAGTTGTCAAACACAATTATACAGTCATAACATTTCAAAGTAAAAGTAAGAAAACACTATTATTGTATGGTGTTACCTAGATCCTTATCGATTGCTAGAAGTAACTAACTCAAACCATTGCCTTAGAGCGTCTGATAATACGGATGGCAGTGAGCTCAAGTCTCTTAATATGAGATAAAACGGGAATGGGAAATTGTCCATATACTTAACAAACTGAACCGTCTTATCAGTGCCAAAGACAGGTTGCTGAATATCTAGTATAGAGTACTGACTTTCGGGATTATCTACTATCACAAAGACAATAAAGATATTTTGCTCTCTCGCTTTCCTAACAGCGGCCTTTACAACATCACTGCCTTCGTGGCATACTGCCCTTCCGTCAGAAACGATAACAAGAAGTTGTGCAGTCTCAAGTGGAGCACTGGAACCTCCAGACATGGTTTTTGCATGGTTGAATAAGACACTTGAGTACTCCATCAACTGAACGATTTTTGTTCTTCGCTGGGCGAACGTAAACTTTTGCATTAAACGAGCTCCACTGACATCGGTGAATGGTTCTTCAAAGGGGTGTAGAAGTTGGACATCTTCACCAAAGCTAGCTACCGCAAGCTTCCCGGCTTCAAGAAAAGTTAGAGCTCGAGCGACTACAGCTACTGCTGAGAAAGCCATCTGAAACCATTTAGAAATTATATTATAAATTTTGATTTTCGTTAGTAAATTGTTTTTTACATTGTGCGTTAGTTGCTAACCTGCTTTGATTGGTTATCACACATGGAAGCAGAATCGTCCAGGGCCAAAATTATTTGATACTCTCGCTTAGACGGCTGAGTTCTTCGTAGCCAGATCTTGTCTTTTCGGAACCCACTAGCAATATATGGAATCACCTAATACGAAAGAAAAATTAAAGTTAGTCAATTTATTCAACAAAAATTTAAACGATATCAGAATAAGATAATAATATTACCTTTCTCATGTTCAATCGCTTTCCAGTCTTGTAATCTCCTTTCAATCTAGATGCTTGAGTTGGTTCAAGTATAAGCCTTAACTGCTCGCATAGTTCTTGGGATAACGGCATAGTCTTTCGATCAAGTTCATGCCACTGACTCATAGAAGACATGTCTTCCGCTGAAATTGTAGTCATGTGATCAACCAGATTCATTTCCATTTCGAAACTTTCCCCTTCATCTTCCAATTTCTCCTCAAGCAGGTTGAACTGTGTATGAAAAACGGACTCGGCTGGTCGCTGAACTCCATAAGTGACAATTTTTTCTCCTTCAACCTCCATTTTCTCATCATTTTCTTCGTCAGCTTTCTGTTCTTTCTTAGAACGCTTCTTCTCTTGAGGAAGCCCTTTAATCAAATCTGGCTTGTTCTTTTCAAGAGCCACTTCATCCATATCTTCCATCTCGCTATCACTGTCTTTTACACTTTCTTGGGTATCGTCCATTTTTGGCAGTTCTTCTGATGGATCTGCTGACTGAGCTTTTGGCTGTTTTTCTGCCTGCTCCTGGGTTGCGTTATCAATTGTAAGGGCATCAGCTTTTTCTGCTGATTTGATGTGCTGATATAAGTCGGCTTCTTTATCATTCATATCGTCTTCGTTTTCTATATCCCCTACTTCTTCTTGTTCAGAAGTTTTTTCATCTTGCTGCTTCACCGTCTTCAGTCTAGTTTTAGTACTTTGCTCAGCAGCGAGCGCCCTTTCGGTATCAGTCTCGCCAGGCTTTCTCGTGGCATCTTTTTCCTGTTCGCTCTTGGTCGCTTGACTTTTTTCTTGATTTTGAGCCTGCCCTTCCTGACCAACCCCTTCTTCACTCTCAACTTGGCCCGTGGACTGTTCATTGTTGGCACTACTTTGCTCCTCCTCCACTGATTGCATTTGAGTTTGATCTTCTTTAACTTGTTGGGACTGGTCCTTTGTATTTGAAGTTTGGGCATTTGGAACTTCTTCAGATTCCTTGGAAGGTTCTGGAGTGTCCTCTGTATCTTGAGTTTCAGGGTCTTTGTTAAACGTATCTTGTTCCTCCGGATTCACTCCTTCTACATTTTCTTCCACTTCCATCGGCTCTTCTACCTCGCCTGAGTCGTCTTTGTTTTCCGTAGATTGGTCATTTTCTTCTTGATTAGGCCGTTCCACATCTACTGGATCACTTTCGTCACCGTCTTCGTCTTCAGGAGTTTCTTCTTTCTGACCTTCTTCATTTTGTTCATCCTCTGGATTTTCGTCAAGTTCAGGGAAATCCTCACGCTCCTTAGCATCCAAGTCGAACGGATTGTCTTCTTGACCTTCATCCTCTTTAGCTTCTGCATCGTCAAGTTGAAGATCATCTGGTAAGTCTAATGCCTCCGGTTCTTCTTCAGGAGCATTCTGTCCATGGTAAGGATCTACCTGGTCATCATTAATCTCACCCTCGTCCATTTCGTTGTACTCTTTCTTGTTTTGTTCCTTTTTGTTGTCTTCTTCATTACTAGCTTCAGGCTCCTGTTCTTCTGCACCCTCCAGCGAAGGATCTTTTGGAGCTAACTCTGGCTCACTTCCCTGTGGAGCACCTTTACCCTTATCTTCTTTATCATCCCTAATGTCCTCATCTTCTTCATCACTTGAGCCCCCCCACATCTACAGTCCAAATCAAGTTATTTTACATGCAGGTGAAATGAACAAAGTCCGAAGCAAAAACACAATACCTGATCATCCAATGCATCTTCTTTTTCACCATCAATATCTCCCATTTGTTTGTCTAAATCTTCTTCTCCACCGCTTTCACTTTGATTGCTGTCATCGTCTCCATCCTTTTCTCTCTCTTGCTTTTCTTGTTGTTTCCCTTCAAAGTCCTCACCCATTTCAACCCCTTTTTCATCATCATTAAGATCTTTATCAGCCGGTTCCATTGTTTCTCCAGCTTTCATGGTATCATCTAACTGGTCTTCGGATTCAATTCTATCTGAGACATCCTGTGCATCAGATGTTGTTTCTCCTTCACCAAGACCCATTCCAGATTTAGAATCCATCTCAGGTCCTTCTTCCATCGCCTCTTCCTTATAGTCGGATGGTAGACAGAATCCCTGTAAAATTTAAAATTCAAAATGTTAGACTACAACTTACTTTAAGTTGAATCAAGTAATAAATAAAATTTACCTTCTGGGCTAGTGTTCCAAATACTGCTGTTAATACACTTAACAGCTTACACGTTTCTCTATGGTACTCCACCAACGATTTCAAATAAAATTGACCCGTCCTGGAATATTGTTGGATTAGTGGCTTCAATCCAATAAAGATCTGACACATTTTTGCGTAATCTTCTCCTGAAGTTTTGGACATAGTGGCTCGCATTCGCGTACACCCTTTTACAACCTTCTCTAAGTCAAAACATCTCATATTCTCCAACGCGATACTTCGCTGAATCTTTACTGCATCGTCTTTTTGGTCCATCATGGTTTGGAGCTTTTGGAAAGAAAGTAGCATGCTTTCTAATACAGTGTTTGCGGAATTTCTGAATCGTGCTTTTACTTTCTGGGATGTGACGTCATTTTTCACAAGACTGCAGTCAATGTTTTTAAATTCCTGAAGAAGGTCATCAACATTTCTGTTAAGTTTTTCAATCTTGTCCGCAAGAATCGACTTCGTGACCAAAGACTTTCGAAGGTTTAGTAGTAACGCCGACACATCAACGAATATTTGCTCGCACTTTTGCAAAACATCCCAATTCACAGACCGAGTTAGAACTAATGGTATTGTTAAGGCGGTGAAAAAATCACTCAAATGTGTCTTCACATCTTGGACTTTGTTTAGGAATGTTTGTACACTACTTAACAATATTCCCTTCACTTCATTTGGAGCATCCGTCAGTGATTCGAAAACTACACGATACTGACTAATTTCGTACTCCACGGTGCAGGCCATGTCGTGAAATCTTTTCCCCCAGTTTTCAGAAGTTGAAGGGTTGTTATCCATGAACCCCAGCTCTGTTAAAACTCTCAAGTCCCATAAATTTCTGTTGAAGCTACCAATGGAAGATTTCTGTTCACAGACTACCGTAAATAGGTCTGCAGCAAATCCCTTGCATCTATCGATAATATTGGATCCCAATTCTTTACTAGGATGTTGAAAAGCTTTCGTCATGGCAGAAATACGAGCAATGCATTTTTGAAAATATTCTTCACATCCACTCCAAGATGAGATCAATTCTTTGTCGGCTGTAGCCTTCCTTTTATCCAATAGAAAATGGCTCCAGCCGGCAGAAAGATCCATAGGTTCAGTCAGAAAATCATATGGAACTTTAGAATCATTATCAAAGTTCTGGATGTGAATCATCCCCCTTTTGTAAGATAGGTTAAAACCCTGAAGGGCCTTGAACAGTTCGGCAAGGTTCTTGCGACGCAGATTATGAACATGGTGAAGTGATTTCTTCCGTTGGTCTCCTTTGTCAGGAACCTAATGCAATAAATAATTTTAAATAAACAGCAACGATTTCAAGTGTTCGAACGTGTTCAAAATGGGTACCTTTATATTTTGAAGCTCGTGAACTTTATCAATAACTGAAGCCGTCAATTCATCCAAATTACTGACGGATTCTCTGCACAACACTCCTGTGTTTTCAAAGGAGGATATGGCCAACTTCTGTGCTTTAAGATACAGCCTTGGCAATTTCTTGAATCTCTTTTGTCTAACCATTTTGCAACTGAACTCTTGTACAAGATCTTCTACAGGATCGAAACTATCCATCATTTCAGCTGGTAAAACGTACAAATCTGTTTTAAACTTGGTAGTCTTGGAATTTTGAGCCTTAAGTGTTTCGGTCCCAATCTCAGCGATTAAAACAGTGGTGACTGGTGTTTTAAGAACTTTTTTGTACTTGGAAATCAACTTGTTCAGCATTTTCTGGCTCTTCTGTACGGAATCTTTCAATGCATAGAAGTTTGCGTCGTTCCATCTTGAAATTTTAACATAATCCTTTATCTCCTTCTCAATTGGGGTTTTTAAAGCATTTAGCTTCAACGAAACCTGTTCCTCAAATTGCTTGTAGTAGCAAATACTATTCCAAATATATGGTTGTAGGTATGGGGTAAGTTTTACAAGTCCATGGCTTTCTAGCAGAACAATGTGCCGGTGTAAGTTCTCCAACAAATGTAATCGCGTACTGAATTGTCCTATTGGAGACGATTCCATATATTGGTGAAATAGTTTAAGAATTGAGCTGGGATCTTCCACAACATTGTCGGAAATTATTTCAACTGTGGTCGAGAAAAGATGAATCCACCATTTCTTTGCTTCTGCTTGCTCTCTATCAGTACATTTAGCATTAGTAATGGCAAACATAACATGAATATAAATAAACTGAAGTGTCTATCAAATACCTTCTCAAGCTTTGTTCCGATAAATTTTTCCAAAACCGGAGTTCCAGTTTACGCCAAGAAATTATCAAGTTGGTTATCTCCGCAAGATGTGTTCCAACCGATACTCGCTGACTGGCAACAGTCTCCCACTCTTGTGCAGTACCTAAATATTTTACGGAAGATTGATAGTTAATTTTACAACCGCGATTTCAAATTATTTCGATTCACAAACTAAATCTTCAGCAAGTCAATTTACCCAGTAAAAGCTCTAACCCAGTGAGAAACTTCATAAGTGGACTGTCAAGTTTAAACGACTCAATCCTTGCAATGATTTTCATAATCTGTAACCATATAATTTTGTTCAAAAACCTTGTATAAATTAATATTTTATAGATTATTGGTGGGCAGTCAATTTTATCCCTACCTGCTGTAGAGCAGGCTGATCTGGCCATTCGCTTAACAGATTAGAGGTTCTGTCCTTTAGACCTTTGAATATTCCTTGCAGTTTTTGAGCTTCTGAAATATTGGGATCGTGATAGAAATCGTAAGTCGAAGGGTTCCATTTGGACTGTTTGTTTTCCATGCTTAGCTGGTGTGCCACAACATTGGCTCCTATGATGAACTCCCGTTCGTCCTCACGATCACAATAGCTAACAAAGTTGCCTTCGATAAATCCAAAACAGCCAATCTCAAATCTAGAATCAAGCGATCGGTTAGACGGTCAATTTAAAAAAACAATGTCTACAACTTAATTTTTTAATCTTTACTTACAAATTCATAAATGGTCCTACGAAGTCCACTTTTAATCCAAGATCATTTTTCCTAGCTGTCCAGCTATTCCCAACATGAGAAACCGCATACGCATGGACATCCAGAAACACGCCAAGATCTTCCATTGTCAACTCTCCACAATCGGATAGTTTATCCTCCTCAGATGACTTTTTACCCTTGAAACCATCTTCTAGACACGTTACTTCTTCGAGATCTTGGAATTCATCGTCAAATGATGGGAAGGTTGTCGCAAGTTCATACTCTTCCTGTTCCTGATCGGTTCGCTCGATCACCTTTTCTTTACCCTTGTAAACATACATAGCATCTTCTTCGTCTTGTTTGACCTGCTTTTCTTTTTCTTGAGCATACCACCACTCCGAAATTTCAATACAATACTTGTGAAGTTGAACTAACGACTCTCTCTTCAAACTTTGTTCAACGTTAAGTTTATTGCCGAAGGATACCAATGATGCAAGGAAGATCCTAGGCAAAGAACAGCAAATTCACGTTATAATACATATACAGGTAGGTACATACGTGTATTTAAAAAATCCAAGCGAATCCCCATTTACCGCTTTCTTGCTCTTTGATATGCCCAAACTTCTTCATACAGACCGGACGGATTTACACTGATCTCCTCATAAGGTCTCGGGAACTGAACCAATGAAATTATGTTCTGTTTTGTTTTTGATGCAGGACCAAGATATGTGCGACGAATTGCATCGCAAATTAAATTAAAACCTACTGAGGCCTGAAAGTTAGAAATATTTTAGCATTTAAATACTGTACATATATTATTGATAATATTAATTAGCTTAACAGTTAATAATTTACAAAGTGTAAACTACCTGTATGGATGCATGCAAGAATCCAGCAGTTACATCCCAATACCAATAATTCTTTGCAATTTTTCGGGTAAAGTTTTTGTGGGAATCCAACCAGTTGACACACTGGATCAGAACAGAATTGATATGATCCTTAGTAGCTTCATTACTATCTTCAAAAAGTTGAACAGCAAAGATAGTCAGATCTTTGATTTTGGCCAAAGAACCCAAGGTCCCCACAAACTGTTTAATATCCCCAAGAATTGAGGTATAAGATGGGGGCTCCGGGCGAGGAACTATACCGGCTCTTGCTTCCTCTCGGAGTTTTTGACTCAAAGCAATATCTTCAGCCACTTGCCCCAGGTATGGATGGTGCATTGTGGAATCCATTTTTTGATTCAGAATGTCAAGTCCAGTCAAGCAGAATTGGTGAATTCTTTTGCTTATGATCCAACTCTCAAAGAACATAATCTAGGAGATAATACAAACACAATTTTGATAAAAATAAATGAATATATCCGACGTAGGGGTTTCTGTCACTGGAGGTGAAAATAAACTGGTAAATAGAAACATAGAATGCCTACCTCTTCGTCCAGATATTTCGCAGAAACTTCCTTTTCTACAACAGGGTCCACAGCCGGCAAACAACTAGCGACTTCCATCAAACAAGAAGACGCTTCAACCATTATTGCACCAATCATAGCCATGTTCTGATGTCTTCTACTGCGATCTAAACATTTGCTCTTGATATCCTTCAACTTCAGCTCCCATGCGTCAAACAGACTAATATGGGATGGACTATCATTGAAAACAGTTCTCCAGTTTTTTAGTACTAAACTGAAGTCATCACATAACTTGGTCAAAAAGTTGACAGAAACCTTGACATTGCTGTATGCTTTTGTTGTTTCTGAAGTCAAAATTGATAACAACTTCCTCTGACAATTTTCCACGACTCCGTTACTTTCCAACGACGGAACTTTATAAGCCCGCTGCTTGCAATCTAATAGAATTCTTCCAGCAAACAGTGGGAGTAAACACGCATTTTCTACCCGGCCAATCTGGATCTTTAATAAAGTCTGCCGAAATCTTTCGGTGTCTTGCCACTCGAAAAAACGGATTAGGACATCTCTCATTCCATTACTAGCTTGCTGACATGCTTGCAAAAATGGATTTGAGAAGGTTGAGTTAGATTTCACGGGATCTCCAGATATACGAAGGAACTCTTCCAACGCGAAAAGGCTTACGGTTGTTTCAGATTGTGAATCGTCAGGTGACACTTCAGCAGAGAACGATTTGAACTTACTAATTACTTCTCGTAAATGAGTTAGGAACTGCAGGTCATCTAGAATGAAAGATATGGTAATTATTTAAGCTTTCTTATTGCTTATGGTAAATGTAATTTTATCAAAAATATTAAAATAGTAGTACCATCGATCAAAGCTTCGTTGTTCAAAGTCTTTACGCAGATTGCATACAGGCTATCATGAACAACTTGTGTACTTTCTTCGCTTAGAAACATTATCAACTGTGATCTTTCAATTGTATCATCACATGACCAAGCCGCGAAGAGGATCCTAATAGGTAAATAAAATGCCTTATGAAACATCCTTTAAAAGGTAAAAAATACTGCTTGAATTGTTTGACAGCATGTTATAGCTAACTTACTCCATCAAACCTTCAACGAATGTAACATTTTCGTTTGTTAAAAAAGGTTGAAATTCGTTTATATCTCTGCAAATTTTATTCCTCTGCAAAAGGTTCCGATCCCTACAGTGGTCGAAAATCTTGAAACATTTCTCGACAAGCTGAGTCATTTCGGTTTTTGGAGAGGTTCCACCGATATCCTCCAAGGTGGGCACAACATAATCACTAATCCATTGGATGAGAAGGTTGATGTTGGCAATAACTTTTTCATTCGGAACCATCGAACTGCATTTTTCATCCACCAAGGTTTGAAGCCTTTTGCCCCACAAAGAAACTTTCATTCCATCAAGCCACATTTTTGCATATTCTTCCATCTGCCTTTCTCTAACATGATCTTCGAATCCAGAGCCCCTTTCAATCAAGGAGGACTCAAATACTGAGTTGAAATTCACCACAAGATTCCAAAAACAATGAAGGAATTCAGACAGAGGACCACCATCTGAGAACTTGAGATTTTTTGCAACAAATGCCAAAGTCCCTCTTTTCGGATTTTGCCATGAATTATCATGGAACATTTGATTCTGATAGTACAATCGTAGTGAAACTTTCAATGTCTTCAGTAAATGACGGGCTTCTTCACTACCATTTGAGCGAGAAAACTTAGCAATTACATGAGGCAATTCTTGAATATCCCAAGACTGCTGTTTCCAATTCACCAAACTTTCAAACTCTGTGGAGTCTAAAACATTGGCCAACTTGCCCACAAAACTTGCTTTCAATGGATATCGCAACCCTAGGGCTATCGATAATGCACGAGCATCTTGTTTTACGACTCTGGAGAATATAGACAAAATCAGGAAATCTTGTAGAAGCTCTTTACTTGATTTCCGTCCGTATTGATTGTCCGTCGGGGAACTTTGTTGGCCCTCGAAACTGTCGAAAACTTCCAAGTGTTTCCAAACTCGGTACAATTGTGAATTCATGAAGTTTGGTAGCGAAACGGGAAGACTGAAAAAAAAGTTTGGTTATTGAAGAATTTAAACCAATGAAAGATAGTAAATAGGTAAATCATCACGATGCTTACATGGGTAATTCCCCAGTAACATCCGTGGTACATGGCCATGGTAAACATGACTTTTCTCTCTCTGTCACCCTCGTAATAACTGTCTCGATTAAGTTGCACAGTTCCTTATCACTGCTTCCAGATCTTGCATACGAATGTAGCAAGGCCCGCCTCACTGCTTCTATCAGTCCAATTCCTTGTTGAAGTTGAAGAACGATGGATTTCGTGCTGGAAATTACTTTGAACAGTTGTGAATGCTCATCAATAAGACCTGTGGGTAAACGTGAAACGTAAAATATTTTCATTTTAGAGCATGTTTTAATACTATTAAGCTGGAAACTGGAAAGGTTTATTTATGACAAATGAAGTTTGTGAGTTGGTTCTATAGTTAAAATATATTGATACTCTGAAAAAAATTCTTACCATTTACGGCATACCATTTTAGAGGTATTACGAGCTATGAGAACTAGCAATATGTTTAATGAAGACTAAAAATTGTTATTCTAATCCTAGAGAACGTTCTGAAAGGAATATTAAAGATCTTGAAACTCCAGATAAACCCATCCGTTGCATACCAAATTACCACCTACCAAATGTCGAAAGGGGTTCAAGAATCCCCTTTGCTTTCGAACTTAAATAAACTGGGCATACACTGCATATGTTCTTACCGATCGAAGACGCAACAGCATCCCGGATTTCCCGATGTAAATTTACTATTTCTCTCCTCAAAACTCGATCCCTTAAGCCTTCTGCTCGCAACAAGGCATCCAGGTCGAAAAAGTTGATCCCGAACTCACGTAAAGCCGGGTTGATATCTCCATCCGTCCATCCTAATGCTCTGTTATGCATACAAATATATACTTGTGTATTTCCTTGCTTTTAGAGGATCAGCATCTCATAAATTATCCATGATAAAGAGAAAAGAAAAGCTCCAAGACCCGTCAAAGCCCCCTGAACCCCTTTAGTCAGATCCCGTGAGAACAAATTCACAATCCTATAGTTTATTGAACCGGACGTACAGCTTGTTGATCCCATATCATGCCGTCACACTTACTAGGATTCACAACGTCTCCTACGCTAAGTGGAGGATTGTATGGAATCAACGCTAACTTCATGTCTTTCTTTCCACTCTGACTGCTATTGTCACTCATTTTTCTTTCTCTTTGTACATCGATTTTTGTTGAATATTTGTTTCAATTACAATTGAACATTCAAATGTACGGAATATGGTTTACTTACCGTGATACAATTTTACAATCGTTTTCAACGTCTTGAACATCATTATCTATTACAATACTTTTACAGCTTTCTCCAGAAGACATGCAAATTTCTATACCACGATTCCTCATTGCCCTGTTGGAAGTAATAATAAAATGTTACTTTACTAATACGATCCTACATCGCTATCATTTAGACCGGGACTAACCTCGAAATTTCTCCGTAAATAGGATCCAAAGCCAAAATAAGCCGAAATTCGGGATGAGGCGTAATTTCTACTATCTTGCCATCAATACTACCTCTTTCGGAGAGCAGAATAGAGCCATTAGGCTCCATAAGAGAATTGAGACGATCCAGTACGGCCGCGGAGCAACGGTTGGCACCGTCAATGAGAATCCATTCTCCGTTTACCAGAGCCTGAAACAAATCATGTTTAAAATCCTTACCATACACAAAACGATAATGGCCTTAAACCGAGGAATTCTGTGAAGATAGAAAGCCTTATCATAATATCGCTTCCGACTGGATGTGAGCTTGTTACACGGGTAGCTGACTTCCTTTAGTGGTAGACTGTTATTACCATTCCTGGCATATGGTTATAACCAACTATTCCGTTCAAATGTCGAGCTTTTTTGTGAGAAATCATTGGAAACTTTACAGGTAACAAATGCTAAAAATCTTACCACATCGTAAGAGAAATTCACAGTATTATTTTTAGAGGATGTAAGTTCCCCATGATTTCTCGCAGATAACCCGACATTTGAACGGAATAGTTGGCTATAACCATATGCCAGGAAATGGTAATAGCAATCTACCACTAAAGGAAGTCAGCTACCCGTGTAACAAGCTCACATCCAGTCGAAAGTGATATTATGATAAGGCTCTCTATCTTCATAGCCATACTCGGTTTTAAACTTCGTCGATAAGTCAATATAGACGTGATATATAGAGGTATAACCTTAATCAGGACACTGTCGATCCACTGGAAAGCCCCAGTTTGAATTCCAGCCTTCAAATGGGTGTAAATTTGTTCCAATTCCCTTGAGACTCGTTCGAGATGTTCATGTTCTTCAGTTTTAGCTGTGCTTCCTACATCCTTCTCTTCATTTTCATATGGAAGCCTCCGAGGATTACAGGATTCTGACTCCGAGAATGATTTGCATCTTAAGTAAGCCGTCTTCAGAAAGTCGACTCTGCCTCGAATCCTTTTTATTTCTTCATCGTGACCTAGGCCTTCCTCTGTAAGAAGAATACATCCACAGCGTTAGACGTAAGCAAAATCTTGTTAACGGACGACAAGATACGACAGTAAAAGGTAAATCCCAAGCAGACTACAATAAAAGGAGATCCAAGTCTCCGTCCACACCGAGGAGATGGATGGAGCGTTCCCCTTCGCCCCTTTAACCCGTAAAACATTCTGCGGAATTAATCAACACAACTAATTTCACAGGCTCTGCTGATAGAAACTACAAAGCTCTTTTATGTAAGTCGTCTAATGCATATTAATGTCGATCTTGGCCAGGAAGAATACTCTCTCTAGGAAACTAAATGACTCGAATTAGCGTTATTATTGAGGCACATTTCTCCTTCCTCGCGAACTTGCCTCGAGAATCCAATTTGCAAACTCGAAAGGGTCTCGTTCAATTTAAAACAACTTTTCCATTTTAATTCATACCTGGGCTTAGGTGAGGTAAAGCTTTGATGGACGACCAAAGCTCCACAATCTCTCGGGAAATGTCATTGTCCTCGATAGCATCGGATAAGGTCAATTTCTTAACATGTCTCAATAGCATTCCACTAATCTCGATACGTACTTCGTCAACTCTTCGATAAATATCCGCCTGAAAACAATTTAAAAAAATCAAATATTAGATGTCGTCGTCCCATACCATTGGCACATACCACAGAAGTTTTAGAACTCTTCATTCTACCACCGAACTTCATTACTCGTTTTTAGTTCTAAAGCACGAAATGGACCTTTTTCCATATTAATATTAAAGTTGAAACTGTCGTACTAGCCTACAGCATAAAACGAGACACCAATGGCAGGCAGAACATAAAAATAGCACAGGGGACTCGCAAACTCACAACAATAGCATACTCCCTCACCCCATACAACAATTCACAAAATCTAGACGACTAAGGCCCGAATAAAAGCCTTTCTCCCTGTCACGTAAACAAGAAAAATTCCAACTCTTTTGAGACTTGTGGTATATGCAAGGTAGAATTTAGTCTACAAGACAAATCCCCGACTAGGACACACTAACCCGTAAACACACATTCCCACCATATGCTCGTAGCATGAGAAAAATGCAAATCAAGACCTATAAATCTAAAGATCCCATTTCATTTAAGATATTCTGCATAATATGATTCCCTCTAACT
>JAQFZA010000612.1:0-15789 GCA_034695115.1 Desoria olivacea | reverse complement strand
ATGCATTTTTTAGTATCGTCATGGTATTTTTCACGCTTACAGTTATTACATTTTCAACTTGTCCATTAAGAACCACAGCCGACCGTTATAAATCAACGACTCCATGCTTCATCTCTCATTACATGGGGCTAGGCACACCGGGGGCAGGTGGGCACGTTGGCTCAGAACCGATCGTTTTAAATCAACGGCTCCATGCATCTCTCAGTAGATAGAGCTAGGCACATCGGGGGCAGGTGGGCACGTTGGCTCAGAAACGACTATTGACAGCGCATATGCACTTTACGTTTAAAACTTTAAAGCATCTAATATTTCGCCTTTGGGGCAAGCTCTTTTTTACGTTTGTAACGTTTTATATAGAGGTAGGCTCACCGGGGGCAGGGGGGCACGTTGGCTAATAACCGACCGTTTTAAATCAACGGCTACATGTTTCATCTTTCATTATATATAGCTAGGCTCAGGGGGGCTCGTTGGCTAATAACCGACCGTTTTAAATCAACGGCTACATGCTACATTTTAGCATCTGATATTTCTCTGTTGGGGCGAGCTCTTTTTTACGTTTGTAACGTTTTATTCTACCTCTTCTAATACTCTAATTGATAAATATTACTTGTACTTATTCCTGCCTGCGTATGAGATATTTTTCCCTGTAAAGTTGATGCAAAGTCCTATATTAAGGATTTAGGACAGACACCGTAATTTGTATTCTCTAACTTTCCCATTTTTGTATATTTCGGTTGGCTTATCTTTTTAGTTTACAATTACTTCTTAACGGAAGGAAAATTCGGAAAACGAAAGAAGCGGTTGTTGAGAATGTAGAGCTTTCCAAAAAACTAGCTGCTGATAAGATGGGATAAGTATTGAATGCTGACTATTCTTTTTAAGATTCTCCCCATAAGATCAATAAGCAGACTTTCCACCGCTGATTTCTGTTCTTATGGTAGACCCATACTAACCAATTTCGAAGAGAAACGGAAATAAGGCTGAACGACAAACTGGAAATCCTTCGTATTTCTTGTAGTCAATTTGGTAAAGGTGTTTTAGGAACTTTATGTGACTTTTAAGACTGGAAGGATTTCAAGTAAGTAGGAACCAGAAATTCCTTAACTTATTTCAATAGTTGGGAAAGGATTGAATTGTATGGAATATTTAATTAGAAGAGGGCAAAGAAATGTGAATTACAGGTTGAAAAATTCCAGTACTTATCAGATAAGCTGTTATAAGGTCAAGTAATTTTTCATTTCCCTGTGTATTCATAAATACAATTCATGTTTGTTCCTATAATCTCAAGGACTGGAATATATGCTGAAGTAAATAAACTGTTACTTTATTACTACGTATTAACTTTATTTTGGAATGGTAAAGAGTATAATATAATGTTACAGGAGTCAGGGATCCAAGTACATTAATAACAAGTCATAACTCATAATATTGACCTTTGCTATGCAAACCTGGGTCAGTTTGAAGAGGATATCTTTGAACAAGTTGTAGAATTAAAACTAATTGTGCAGGGAGCAGAGGGTCCTGAGATCCTGACTACCAAACGTTCCTTGAAATTAATCTTTTTGGGAATGGGTGATGTCATTAAATTTAAAACTATGTTGCAAGAGGTTTTGGTTGCACAGGACAAAGTTGTAGGAGCCCAGTTTCAGATTTAAATTTACCTTTTTTGTCTTTCCGATGTCAAAACATTACAATTTTTTCATAAAATATAATGTAGCTTGCTTTACAATCGGTTACGAAAATTTGACATATAATGTCTGTAGACAGCCTAATTATAAAATGAGAATCCCGACCCCTTCTTTGTACAATCTCCCTTTTTTACTAGTTCAGTAAATCCATTTATTACTATTTCTTAAAGTGGTATAGTCCTAGGTAACGAATTCCATAATTGTATACCTCTAAATAGGATTGAATTTTCAAATGACTTTGATTTGTGTTGTATTTGAGATAGGAATGGCATAAGCATTTTATTTTATCACACATTGAAGTAATTCATTCATACGATACTTTTTTTATTCATGATTTTGCACAAAAATCTGTTCGTTCTTGGACGGTAAGAAAAAATTACATGGTTCCCTAATTTTTGTTTATTAATCGGGTAATTAATCTAACTGGAATAATTTGTCAATAATAATTCAGTCAAAATAAATACGGAGGCTAGCGTAGAATTCCTGGATGAATAATCATTTGTGTTCACATTTAAGAAACTGTTTGAACATTGCAGAAATCAGAACCCTTTCATCCGCATAAGATTCAGTTAAGAAAGGGGACAAAGTGTAGATTAGATTAGCCATAAGCATTAAACTTCATCATTACGGTGAATGGGGAACTGTCGACAAGGACTTCTTTGACAAGTCTTGAGAGGAGCTACAGATTCTTCCTCTCTTATAATTACGTATAAAATAGTATAAATAAACGAGGAGGAGTGTGAGTCCCAATAATCCTCAATTATCGGAGCGTAAAAGTTATTCTGATGATTGGTTTCTATCTTGTAGGGAAGATGTTGAAACTATTCGAGAGTAAAGGATTCATTCCAAGTCCCGTTACAATATTCCTTGAATCAATCAGAGTCATGTTAAAGTTGGTGTGGAGTAGATTAATGTACAAGTACAAGGTGGTGATAAAATAATGTTTATTGGGAGGAATGGGAGTACAACGGGAAGAAGTGTCGTCGGTCGGTCGGTCTGCCATCAGAAGTTATTGTAAACGTAATTGCACAGTTGAGTGAGTTTTATGCATTACTGCCTCCTCAACCACAAATCCCAACCACCTCCAGAATTACAACATTCTACACGAATTGTCACAAAAATCCCATTTCGGTTCCACGGGGCTGTTCATAGCCAACCACTCACTTCACTCACCTTTGTCAGAGGGCTTACGAGATATCCTAGAAGATAGTCAACTACAGGGGAGGGGAACAACTTCCATGTCGCTACTCTTCTTTTAAAACCATTGGAATTTAAAACTGTACAGGCTGAGAAGAACTTTAAAATCCTTGTGCATTCTTATGGAGAAATGGAGTTGGTCAGAAAGCTTCGAATGTAGGTTGGTTAGGTTAGGAAGGGGATTTAGTGTCAACTACTACTACAGATTCTGTATTCCGACTAATTGTAAGAAGGTTGAGGGATTGGAAAGATGAGCAGCCCTTGTCATTCTCTGATAATGTCAAGGTGTAAGTGGCGTTAGATTTTGATGACTTTCGCCTACTTAACGATCCTAGCGGTTCATAATTGGAGTTGGACTGCAGGAAAAGTCCACGACCCTTTTACGTACCTCTCTTACCTCCTCCGCCCGTCGTCGGAACTAAGTTACTTACAAGTAAGTTACAACCATACTTAGCTAACTACACTTCATGCTTCGTCTGTCAATCTCTCTCAGCTTCAATGATGATGACGAAGACAAGTCAGTCTGCATCTTCCGTTTAAATCCCACCACCACCACCACCACCGTCCTCCACGAACTTGAAAAAGGATTGCAACGGCCGTGCTAATAAGCTCCTTTGCTTTTCAATGTTTTTACACATTTTTACACGCCTTCCTTCCTGTACGGATCTCTATAGGATATTATAGGATATTATAGGATATTTAGATTAGCTTCTACTATTAGTAAGTAGTGGATGTAGGAGAGATTATGTTCTCTAAATGAGGACTTACCGTTCCCATCCCTTTTTTTCACACGGCCGTATAAATACAAAGGCCGGGCTTCCTCATCCTCCGTCTCATTCTCTCCTTGACACTCGCTTATTAACTTTCCTTAATACAAAGGAAGGATTCCAACGGGTTCTTTATTTATTTATTTATTTACTCATCCATACTCATTTACTCCATGTAGAGTCTAGTGCGTCTCTGTAGAATGTGGACTCCAAATCCCTCTAGAAGAGAGTCTAGAAGGGTGGTGGTGGTGGTGGTAAAAGTTCTGTCGGTCCTGGTTGTGTTGCTGGTTGGGAATGGGCCTGGAGCCGGAGCCTCGGGGGGTAGAACGGAACCAAGTCTTCATTCCATCAGCTTGAACTTGGACAACTCCTCCTGGGACTTGAAGGATGAGTTTGGACGTGAGGATCTGGTGGACTTGGTCAGGGATCTTGAACGAGAGGCCCAAGATGACGAACAGGCCATCCTCATCCCGGAAATCATGGAGGACTTCTTGGAGGGGGCCCTCTTGTCCTCCCAAACTCAGCCCCCCACCTTCTCAACCCCAATAATCAGTAATGCTAATGAGTCTGGAGATACAAGGCCCCCCGAATTCTTTTTTATCAGCAAAATGGACGGTGAGGAAGGGTCATTGGATTCGATTGAAGGGAAGATGGAGGACGACGAGGATGATGAGGAGGAGGAGGAAGAGGACGACGAGGATGAGGAGGAGGACATGGTGGTCGGCAATTCCACGGCTGACTCCGAAGGTGAAGGAAGCCTCCCTGCCGACCTCTCAGATCTACCGGAGGACATAGCAAACGACATCACTGCCGGGGTCGAGGAGTCTCTTCGTTTATTTGGTAAGACCCCTAAGTTGGACTCTATACTTTTATATTCCATAATCTTCATTTAAATTTTAAGTTGGATCATCATTTTTAATCCGTAGTAGAATGTCGGAAGTGTAAGCTGGATACAAAATTAGAATCCAATAGAGATTGTGTAGGGATTCCAAATTCTCAAAATATGTTTTATTTCACTTCCAAATTCTCTTTCCTATTTCTAGAAATTCAAACAAATTTAAAAGAAAGGAACCGGCTAATGAACTTTGTTTTAATTCATTCTCTTTATCGCTTTATTTATTTCTAAATAAGTTTTTACAACTAACCAACGTTTAGTAGACGGGAAAAAATAATTTACCCACCTTTGGAGGGTAAATCATTTCTTTAGAGACTTGGGCCACGCCCCCTTTAATCTGCAGAAAAATGTTGGGCCACTGGAAAAATTAGCTAAATATGAAGCCAACTAAATTGCCTTGGAGATAATTGAGTTGATAACTCAGGGAGAGGAGGAGCTATTTTGGCAGTTTTATCAAATTCGCAACTAGTTTTGCACAGTTTTATCAAATTCTTAAGTTTTTGCCTATTGCATTGGCAAATACCGAATGTGCAGTTAAAAAATTGCCAATGACAACCACGTTTTTATCAAGCTTGCAAAACATATTATCGCAGTTTTATCGAATTCGCAGCTTTTTGCCTATTGAAATTGTCGCTTGCCACTATTTTGCAAAATCTGGTTGTCATTAGCAATTTTATAATTTGCGTTTCCGGTTTTTGCAAAAAATTGCAAGCAGCCATCCTATAGGCAATATAATTGCGAATTTGATAACATATAATTTTGCGAAAGCTTTTGTTGATTTTCAGTTTCCTTGACACTAAATATGCAAATTGAATAAGTCTTGGCTCTGTGAGACATTCCAGAAAAGCCGGTGGTGTCAACTTTTTATTTTGGAGGTCGGATATTTTGAAATCTGGTCATGAGTCATTGGATATTGAATGCCTAAATGACGTGGAAGACGTTGATTATCTAGTAGTTTGTTGGAAGTCAAATTCGTACCATGCAAACTCTGCCGTTTTTTGCTTCTGCCAAATGTCCAATCTGAGCTAACGTTAAAGTTGGTCCAGCAGGATGGACATAGTTCCAAACTGCATGATAAGACATTTCAGATGTATAGCAAATCGGACACTCAAAGAGTCGATACAACTTCTACATAAAAACTAACGAAATCCTACCGTGCAAACATAGAATTTTGCGATGACCCAATATCCCAGGAAATGCGATTCCCTTCTTTGTAGTTGTTTGCCTATTGCGTTTCTACTTGCAAATTGTTTTGCAAAAACCAAATGGGCAAATTAAATAATTGTCAATGACAACCAGAGTTTTACCAAGTTCGTAAAATATATTTTCGCAGTGTTATCTAATTCGCAGCTTTTTGCCTATTGAAATCGTCCCTTGCCATTATTTTGCAAAATCTGGTTGCCATTGGCAATTTTTGAATTTACACATTCGGTTTCGTGAAAAATTGCAAGTGAAAATGTAATAGGCAAAAACATTGCGAATTTTATAATATTTATTAGTAGGTACGAATGTTTTGGAGAATTTTGGTTTCCCTGGGAGTAAATATGCAATTTGAATGATGTGTGAGAAGTACTAAAAAATCGGTTGGGGTCTACTTTTCATTTTGGAGGACGAATAACTCGAACTCTGGTCATGTAATATGATTGAATATGTAATGCTTAGATTACGTATGAGACTTTCAATTTCTCGTAGATTGTTGGAAATCCAATTCGTACCATGCAAACTCTTATAGTTTTTACTTTTTCCCAAACTACCATCTAAGCTAACGTTAAAGTTAGTCCAGGAGGACGGACATAGTTCCAACCTGGGCGATGTAAGATTTCTAATTTCTAGCAAATCTAGCACTCAAAGAGTCGATACATCGTCCACATAAAAACTAAAAACATCCTACCGTGCAAACATCGAATTTTACTGTGACCCCAGATCCCAGCAAATCCGATTCCCTTTTCTACTTGTGAAAGATGAAATTATGTTTGGAAGTTTCAAGACGAAATATTTAATTTATACTCATCGGTAATTTTGGAATAAGTTATTTAGTTATTAGAATTTTGTGTTATTGTGTAGAGGTATGGAAGTAAATATCCGGAAGAGTATACGAGAGTAGGTAGGGGCATTCCAAGTATTTCCAAGAGGGCAGTCAAGAAATGTAGACTTTAAGTGGAATTGGATGTCAAAGGGCAGAGTGAGTTGTACGTAGTTCATTCCATTTCAATCATGTGTGAAGAAGATAGTTATTAATTAGGTATTATAAATATGAGAGAGAAAGAGTATCCGAAGGTTGAGAAATAAGGATTTAATGAAAACCAACTCCTCGAATATATAATATGTACATAAATAAAATATTCAGTCAATGGAGATGCTGTTGTATTGATGAAGACGACGATTGCAAGTTGTCCATTAGTTCCAGTCTGTCGTCTAACCTAAATAATAATTTTATAATTTTCAGACGACTCGGGGGCGAAGAATGGGTCGGTGGTGGAGACTCGTCAGTTGTCAATGTATTTATTTCAAGGTCAGTACGTGTCGGAGCCCAGACTCAACCGCTTTATTGACGGAGCGTTTCGAAACATGGGGACGGAGATGAGGATCTCCTCCATGGACCCCCTCTACTTCCGCGTCCTCCCACGTGGTAGGGTCGAGTAAGTTAGACACATTATTATTTAGCTATTATTTACATACCTAACCTATGCATATTAGTATTCTTCACAATCTAGTCCAAACCTTCAGTTTGTTTTCTTGGCCTGTTGGCTTCTAACCTCTGGATGTCCCTCATAGGGGCCTTTGTCACACAGCCAGAGGGTTTTAATTTGAAGGAATTGGCCCTTTGAAGGCTACGTAGCTACCTCCTAAGCAAAACTTTTAAATTCCTCAACTTGGACTCACGAAGTTTACGAGTCCAAAAGTACTGAACAATGAACTCAGCCTTAATTTGTACTTCCAATACATTTTCTCTCAAAAGTATCCGATTTAAAACTTAACCTGTAGATCTTTAGTGTAAATATTTGTGGCTTACTCCTATGCATAATGAATGGATGGTTAAATATGTTTGCAGGCAACGTAACCAGGGTCAAGCTCTGTACGGTGGGGTTCGCGGTGGAGGGGGGAAGAAGAAGGGAGGTGTCAGACGTCGTCGACCTGGAAAGAAGCGGCGAGTGGGACGAGACACAAGTGCCGTAGTGGTGGAGGACGAGAGGATGGGAAGGGACCTCGTCAGCGAAGGCAGAGGTGTTGGATTCAATTTACGACGACGACAGAAGCAGAAGAAGGCGAGGCTGCGTCGTCAGAAGTTGAGACGGAAGCGTCTGAGGGCCAAACGACGACGGAACAAGCGTTGTCGAAAGAGCCGACGGTGCCGAAAGACACAGGGTCGTCGAAATAAGAAGAACCGTCGCCGACGTCAGAAGAAGAAGCGACGACAGAAGCAGAAGAAGAAGAAGCTCCGCATTCGCCGTCGAACCAAGCAGAACGTCGGTGGGGGTCGAGTGGAGGGGCTCAGCAATGTTCAACGAGACGCGGATGCGGAAATGCAACTCTTTGGAAATTATACTTTGGTAGGCAACTTTAACTCTCTTGAGTTGGAGGGGCCTTAGAAAAGGATTTAAATGTTGAACATCCAATGAGAATCCGTATGTAAGTTACCTAACTGAATCCTTCTTTCCCTTACAGATTCGTTCTCACATGAAGATCGGGCCAGTTGAGCTTAGTATGCAATTCCGAACGAAGAAAGGGATTCGAAGAACTGGAGCCACACTTCCATTCATTCTTGCCCACACTGTCACCCGTGTCAACCATGAGGGATCGGAAATGGTGGACTTCCTGCTGGACAGGTAGGAATGAGGAGTCTCTGTCTCCGTCACTAATTGTACTTGTATTAATAATTAATAATTGTTAATTAATTAATTCTCTTGCATTAAGGCCACACCCAGAGATGATTCGGGTGCGGGGTAACCTCTTCCCGAAGGCCCAAAACATCGCCCAGAACATCTTCTCTCGTCTCTTCCTCCCGGACTCATTCCTCACTCAACGGATGAGGGAAAAGACTGGACTCGCCCTCTTGTCCAAGCCAATAGACAGCCCTTAAATATATCTGACCCAACCTGACCCTTAGCTGTTGTGGGAGGGTTGACCTCAACAGATTTCCTAACCCAACAGACAATCCTTTACTCCAAGGGACAACTGACGAGGACAAGGTTTCTAGGAGCCGGAACAAACTTCTCCCTACTCCTTGTCAAGCAGACAGAGACATTGGCTACTCACTAAGGACGATCCACACGTACAAGACGCAGGAGGACTTAATTGACTAATTAACCTTTTGACTGACATACTAGGTTAGGTTAACCTGGACAGACTGACCGCCGACGCTGCAGATTAACACTGAACGTGACAGAGAAGTAATTCATGACAACTAATTATGGGAACCTATACGTACGACTCAAAAGTGACCTACATTTAAAAGACTTGGATCTTGGCTACAGTTTTATATGGACAATATATACTTGGATATACGAAGACATGGAGAAAGGAACCCTTAGGTATAAGATGTATTTGGTAGAAGATGAGAGAGTTATTGAATTGAATGAATAACCTCCACTTCAAAGGATAGGACAAAGAAAAACTTTGACTTGAACGTATTTGTAATATTTATTAATTCTTCTGATCTTGTAGTGAGGGGAGAATAAAATCTTTATGCAACTTATTACTTCAATCTTTATTTCAACAAAGATTTCTGGAGTGGATCGGTATGGAGTTTCTATTCTGGGAATTGGAAGTGTTTGTCGGTTAGGGTTACACTGCTAGGGAACAGCCTCATCCAGAACCCTCTCCTTCAATTACAATTTAAAACAAATGGATTTGTGGAAGAAATAAGACTCGGCTGAATAACATTGAAATTGAAAAGTAATTAAGGAATCGTCCCCTGAGGTGTTAGGCCCATACCGAACCTGAAATTACATTCAAATTCATCCAAGTTGTTGGTACATGTACAGGTTAGCTACATACAAATATTGTATTTGCCGTTAGTCAAAGAAGGGTCGGTGACTGAATCCTTCCGTAATCCCTCTACCACCACCGCCTCCAATCCAAGTCGCCATCTGATCCCCAGATCTTTAATACATTTTCGGTATAATATCTGGAAGATTTTTGCATGAAGGATTGGATCTCCAACATGTACAAGGTCCCAACTACACACAGACTTAGACTTACCTTCCATGACAAATTGGATTTCCAACCTGGGACATTTATTTATGATTATTTGGGAGGTGTAGCTGGATGGGTAGCTCCATGTGGGGCTCCATGTGGGGCTCCATGTGTGGCTCCTCCACCTTCTTGGAATTAGTTGGGATGTTAGGTAGGAGAGTTGGTGGTGGTGGTGGTGGCTGACGGAGAAAAGTCGTCCACCCTGTCCCCTAATATTTCATAACTCCTCTTCAAGACTTTCCTCCACTTCTACAAAATCTTATCTCCAGAATTCATCCTTAATTGTCCATGTGTTCCCGGACCGTTCACCCCACATTTCTCACTAATTTATTATTATTTAAATATTTATATTTCATTAGGGACTAGCTTGACCAGGGATGATGAGGCTCATAATTATTTCAACAACACATTCCGTCAAATATCATTATTCCGCACCAGAATTCTTCGTTGCCTCTGAGGGTTTGTGTGACGCGAAGTGGGGATACATTAAATGCATATTTTAAAAACATATTTTAAATACATATTTACTCCTCCTCCATAGATGACACTTGAAGGTAGGGGCCTAGGGGGATTAAAATAGTTGAACATATCTTATTAAAATTATCTAGAGTTTTAAGAGAAATTGTCCTATTTATGATCAAACGTTCCTCTTATATTCCCGGTTGATGAGTTGTAGAGGTCCTATGGATTTACGTAGAGACGGAAGGTGCGGGAACATGTAGTGAGAATGTATGTAGGTACGACCACCACCGCCTACTTTCCATTTCCTATATTGGTATAGGAAATATGTATAGGGGAAAGATAACTAAATATGTTAGGAGGAGAAAAAGTGTATAATTTAGGAGACTGGAAGTGAATGCCAAGGGCTGGATAACTCCCGAAATATCTCATCGTCCCTATTCAGCCACAAATTATGAGATTGGAGATGCGGAGACTGGAGTTTCATGTACCTTCATGTACCTTCATGGGATGTCATGGGATTTCATGGGATTTCATAGGAGTTGGAGTTATAGTTGGAGGAGTATTCATTCAAGAGTACAACTCCGTCTACTCCGTACAAGGCGTGAGAGGACGTAGAAGGGATAACGTAAACTACTCCAAATACCTCCAAACCCGGATTTCATTTATTCCCACTATATTCCCCCTATGTTCCCTTTACATGAAGAACATTTACAAAGGATGTAGTACATACTACCCATGGACCACTTATTCTCTCTTTAACTCTCCCATTCTAAATCCTCAATCTTTCGTATTGTAGAAAATGTTCAAGGGATTCAGTATCAGATCTCATATAATTCATAAAACAGCTTCTGAGAGAAATTATGGGGAAATTGGGAATTGACGAAGATTCTCACCCATTTCTACACTCTTTTTGTGAGGTCAAAAATATGATATTATTCATATGTGGATGGAAGAATATTCAAGGGTGAGTTTAAAAGGTGTGAGTTGGAAGTTGTGGATGGATGTAAGTAGAGGGAAAGTAAGTTAAGTGGGAAATGTTGTTAAGAGGGACGTGGGGATTACGGGTGAGGGATGATCAAAGTGGAATCTGTTCCTTGGACTTCTTGTCCCAAACTTCCTGGTGGACCGAACTGTGGAGAGGTAGCTTTTCGTGGTAAGTACATACAAGATAGAGACATTAGTACATACAAAGTAGTTAGAATTAGCACATGGTGGGTAGAGGGATGACCTCCTCACCTCCTACGGACTTCCTGTAGAGAAGAGGAGTCTGGGAGGACTTTCTCCATAAGCCACTGACTGAGATGCGAGAGTTTCTGGAGGTGCATCCAGAATCCAGTCCAGTTCCTAGAGGGGTCAGAGGTCGGCTGGGACGAATCCGATCCTCAAACCCTTAAAAAGAAGCCTTGAAATCCAACTATGTACTAGAAGGATGTGTAAGGAAGTAATAAATGAAGTTTGGGCAAGACTCCCTAAAAGCTTTCCTTTATAATCGTTGTTGATGGTGGAAAGGATGGACCCGGGTAGTCGGAGTATGTTGGAAGTGGGACAGGGATATTCATACAAGTAGCAGGTGGTGGTGGTGGTGGTCGGTGGGGGATAAGACGGAGGAATCCCGGTCCGGGAGCTCAGTTTCATCCGGAACCTTGTTTTGAGCGGAAGTTCCTCCGCCTCGTTTCCTTCTCCAACCGAACAGAATCGTGTAGCCGTGTGTGTCTCTGGCTGGGGAATAAGGAGAAAGGCCTGTGGGACGATGTGATTGGACCCCTCTGAGGCTGGTCTCCAAAGTCCCCATGTTTAGGTTAGGTCAGAAGGATGGCGGATATTATTGTGGATGTGGACAGGTGTGGAAGTGTAACTGGAGGGCTGTGGTACTTCCCAGGAGAGGTTAGATTCGGACGTTGTGGTGGTGGTAGTGGTGGACGGTGGTGGGGGCAGGAGGATGGGAACGAGTCAAAACGAGGGAGGACGGAGGGGATGTGGGGGGAACTGCAGCCCTTCCAAGGTTCGGAACTGCTTGAGGACCTTCCTGGCCCACCTGTTCTCTCACATCGGCCTCTGTGTCCTGATTGTGGGGTATGCGGTTGCAGGGGCGGCTCTGTTCGAGAGGCTGGAGTCCGGTTATGAGATCCAGATGAGGGACAGCAAGTACAGGAACTGGACCGTCACCTTCAGGAGGATACGGAAGCAGTATGTCCATGAACTGTGGAACATCACGGGTAAGGCAGACTCCTCCATCTGCTAAAGTATAAGGTCTAGTAGAGTCCCTCTTAATAGGAATTCCCACTTGTCCCGCACTACCTCTGTTAACCTTGACTGGGTGGTTCCACATAACCTCTGCCTCTTAAGGTATTAAAGGGGAAGGGTTGAAGGGAGTTTGAGTCTCTTTGAGGACGTTTCCTTATTTCCTCGGTGGAGGCTTTTGAGAAAGAGTTGAGGTGTTTCCCAGGTGGATTCCACTTCAATCCTTCTTCCAGAGAGGAGAGACTGTAATTCTATGTACAACTGTAGTATGTGTGTCCCTGTGTACATACCACCACCCTTGTCCTCATCTTCTTCAGTCCAAAGGCATTCAAGTCACTTCGGCCAGAATCTTTTCAGAAAGTTCGGCAAAGGAGGAAAAGTAATTTCCAAAGTGAAACCTTAAAATTGATCAAAAGGACAAGTTTCCAGATTTCCCTGAACAGAAGTTTTTTTACTCAATATTATGTCTGGCCCAATATGCCATTATCCGAACAAGTCAGAGGCTGTTATAACCATAAGTATACACACACACATATCACTACTTCATAAATATCATTACTTCTTCTTTGAAACTGTGGAAAAGTACTTTCTCCATCCTCCCACTTTACAAGTTGTAAATTATGCAAGTAGTCCTTATAGGATTTCCATAAGAAAAGTAGGGTTACATTGTACCGTTACATTCTCCACCTACTTCAGTATTGGAGAGAGAATCAGAGTTCAGACGATGTGGAGAAATCCCTTCAAAACCCGAGTCTTCCGTCCATTTATTCTCATTCATCCTTTCCGTTAATGGAAGGTAATTCAAGTGTTGATCCAAAGGAGTTCTGGACTATAACAGTCCCTCAGATTGAAGTAGAAAAGGAAGTTAAAGGTCAGAGTTGTTTGAAACCTGAATTCCCAGACATGATGATGTCGGTGGGGTGGCCGTATTTATATTCCTGTAGTGGTGGGGGATAATAAAGGAGACTCAAGAAAAGTCCCGACTCCCTGTGAAAGGGAATGAGAGAATATTTAGATGGAGGAAGGAGTTCATTCATGTACAGGTCATTAGGAATCCTATTTAGGACTAAGAATCTGAATCTACAATTCCGATGTTAATTAAAGGGATAAAGGATGAGGTTGGTAGGTGTTAATGAGGATAACGTTCAAGTCAGTTTTAGAGTTCTGGAAGAGTGTGTATCCTAGTCGGTGACTGTCTGTAAACCTTTTCTTATTTGTATTCTAAACTTATCCTCACTATTCTGATGAATTGGTTTTCATGCAATGGAAATGTTCGGAATTGTGGTATGAGTAAGATTTAATAAACTGATGAGTTATCAGTCTGTACAATATTCCATTAATCATTTCAAGATGATGAGAAAAATAAGAATGTCCTCACTCTCTGACCCTTGACCAGTCTCCAAATTATCCTCCCTTTCAATGAGTCGGGACTATAAGTGACTATTTCAGTTATTTCCTCTTGAAGGGTGGGCGTAGCTATCCTGATAACCCAATTCAGTATAGGGCTTAACTATTCTGTCATATACATTTCAGGCCGACTCTTCGCTATTGAGCCAAAATGTTTGGATTCTTTACTGAATATTCTCATACAGTAGAAATTCCATAGTATTAAGGAGTCATGAAAAACATGGATTTCTCATTAAGTTGAAATCATTAATTGAATTGTATAAAAAACGGAGGGATTTGTTTCGGGAGTGAGTTCTGGCCCTCTTGAGTTGTAGGAGATTGTAAGGGGAAGAAGGGAGTTCTGGTGGGTAGACGAACATCATGACGAACATATGGGTCAGAGGAAAGTCCATTTGGAGAAAGTTAATTGAATCTCCTGTCCTACACACGTATGTCCTTGTACATAATAGTGGTGTACATAATAGTGTTGTTCCGTGGAGGTTTGTGGTCCTTCAGGTTGTTTGGGTGACGGGGGTTAAATGGATCCCAACAAGTCGGCTTGTATGAGGAATAGATAGGAATAGATTCCGACCAACTTCCCAACTTCTGGAAGTAAGTTTGAAGTAAGAGAGTTAGTTGAGACGTGGGAGCCCTTGAGGGAGTTGACCAAACAACTTGTCCCTACAAATCCTTTTTCAAATACAGAGTCTGTACTTCGGAAGAATGGTGGGAGGAAGGCGGACAAGTCCCTGTCTCTCCACAATCTCTGAAGAATCTCTGGAGAATCTGTGGAGAAGGACGGATTCCTCTGGGAGGCAGGAGGTCCTGGCAGGTTGGGTGGCTAAGAAGACCCCACACACCCTCCTCTCAATTCCATCTCAATTCCATCTCAATTCCATTCATCCTTAAAATCCAAATTAATTAAAGAAATAACTTTTCCCATCTCCAGCAGACATTCTCAATAAATTCTTTCTCAAGGAACTTCTGGGATTGAGGAGGACATACAGTTTGCATTCAACCTTCCACAAACCCTTTCACATATCATTTCATTGAGGACCAAACGAACTGAAATCTATTTTATGTTTACACTCTGAAGTGGAAGGTGTGAAGAACGTCCTAGAACTTTCTAGTAAACGTTAATAATAAAGATATCTTCCAGTCCTCTATGGAATAGAACTGGATTGTTGAAGAGGTAAGTATGTATGTGTACTGTAGGTATCCATAAATGATGAAGTCCGTATTCTAGATTATTCTAGATTATTCTGTACAGAATGAAGTGTAAATAAGATTAGTGACATTAGAGGAAAGATTTGTTGGGATCTCTGTCGGTCGAGGGGGGCTTTGAATCTGAGGGGTGGCGTACGTACGGGGCAATCGGTCTTTGTCGCCAGAGGAAGGAGGGCCTGGTGGGACTTCCTAATGTATGCCCCTCTCTACTACATTCGTCTCCTGTACGACATGTGTACTATATACAGACAGACAGTTCTCTATACCCCATACACACACACACTGTATTACTCACCTCCTAATAAGTTGGAGTCTGATGGACATTTAAAGGCCCTTCTCCAACCAATGCCCTCAAATCTCAAGGGCTCCTTTAATCCTTCCGAAAGGGCAGAATCAAGGCAGATATTTATGGCCGCTATAATTCATTCCAAAGTACATAAGACATTAGGCTAAGGCCATGATATACAGTTCCATGTAGATACATGTAGATACATGTAGGTAGATGTGGATACATACAGACACAGATGTGTACTCCGCTCACCTTTCAGCCTGGAGATGAGGATTTAATCAGACTCCCTCCAACATGTTCCCCAGCAATCCATACCGACCGACTCAGCTCTTTCCTAATACAAGGAGTTATACTTACAGTTATATATAACTAGCGGCCCACTCAACCCGACACGGGTTGAAAAGAGGGTTTTTATTAGAATTAACGGGCTTCCCTCCGTCC
>JAQFZA010000611.1:0-15817 GCA_034695115.1 Desoria olivacea | reverse complement strand
TATAATCGTATATTAACCCGTGTGATCGGATCAGTATCTAAGAAGCTGCAGTCATTAGTGTTTAGTATAAATTACTACTACTACAAAAAAGTCGACCGGCATCAATTTTGAAATATGATACACCGTTTTGACCAAAATTTAATGCTCAATCCGAATATGCATTAAAAATTGGTTGAAAAATACTAGATGTCGAGATAAATCCCGAAAACCGGGTAAAAATCGGATTTATAAAAAAGTCGAATAGCATCAATTTGGATATGTGATACTCCATTTTGACCGAAATTAACGTTCCCTCAGAATATGCCAACAATCTAGAATGAAAATGACCTAGTTACGAACTGACCTTCGGATGGCTTGTAATCCCAGAGAAAGCATTTCCTGGAACTCTGGGTAAGTTCCAGACCATGAGCCTCCTGAAGATGGACGGGGTAAGTACTAAAGGGAACGCGACTCCTCCCACAATCCCCTCCAGACTGACAGTTGACATTCGCCCTGGAATAAGGAAACATACGTGAATATATGTAGAACTGAGGGCGTCCCTGACTAGTCATACCAAGCGATTCATACCGGTGAAATGCATACTTGTGATTCATACCACGGTATATTGATACCGTAAAAAATTAATTAAGAACTGCTATTTTTATGGTCTGAATATTGCCTGGTATGAATATTCTCTGGTATGAATTTTCAACGGTATGGATAATCTCTGGTATGAATCGCTAGGCATGAATTTTACCGGGATGAATCGCTTGGTATGAATAGTGTGGGACCCTAAGCGAGGTATGGCTACACGAACTTCACTTTTAAAAAGGAAGGTGGGCTACGCACGAGTATTTGCAGGAGGTGGAGTGGATAAGCAAGTCCTTGCCCAACATCCTTGTCATGCAGCCCTCATTCGGACAGTTGATGTCGGCTTCATTGAACAAGTGGGTGATGAGCTGATGCCTTCCATTCGCAAATCGCTTCCCACACGTCCGCTTCTTCCCTGTCTGTCTCACTGCAAAGGGACAACTGGGGACGGAATTGAGGCAGGAGGAGCAGATCAAGTGTCCGTCACGGCACATGAACGCATCGGGCATCGGGATTCGTTCACAGAAAGAGCACTTCATGGAATTTAAGATGAGATTGAGGGGCGGAAGGGACAGGAGCTCCGGAACCCCGAACCTGGAAAGAGGACATCCTTTAATAAATGAATGCAGTGTTGTGGATGGTCGGATAGGAAAGAATATTTAAGATCTTCCGACTTACTGAAATTCTGGATGGGGTAGTCTTTGCAAGTTGGGAGCGTCGGGATCCTCCTCCTCCCTGTCCACGTAGAGATGGAGGGGCTGATAGTCCCGAGGGCCACTAAATTCCGGACGCCTCCAAGGTGCAATGAACAATGGCCTGTCCCCTCCTCCTCCGTCTGCCACCTCTGCTTCCTTGTGTCCCTCTGAAGGGTTGGCGGGATGGGAACTGGAAGTGGCGGTCGACGCTTCTGCCATTTCTAAAAAAAGAACAATATTTTCCTTCCTAATTTCAATTAAAGAAGGGAAGGATTAATATGTCTACCGTTTGGTAACTTACGAGGTCCGTGCTAGGAATGCTGATGTGAATCCCAGTCCGGTTCAGACTCAGAGAGGAGGAAATACGTGAGTCTATGTTTAAGAGGTCAAGACGTCTGCTATATAGGGAGGTCCGTTTTGAGGTCACAGTCGGAAGGTCGATGAGATTCAGAAATGGAAATGTGTGTGTCTGAATTGGACGGGTGTGGTGGTGACGATGTGTAAGTTGTTCCCAAGGGACGACTGGACTATTCTTTCATTCTACAGTAAATATATTTAAGGGATATTTATTTCTGGATGTGGCTTTGCCGGCTGTGGAGAAGAAGGTTAGTTGACAAGACTCAGGCTGAGGTCGACTGAGGAGATCTAGCTAGTTGGATTTAGATGGTGGTGGTGGAGGTATGGAATGACGACGGCTATATATCCTCCTGGAGTAAAGTTTCTTATCTCCAGTACCAAATCTGTCTATCAGTCCTTTCACGCGTTTGAATAGATAAATATTAGAATAATTGAGGGAGGCATACCTAATAGAGATACATTATATATAATATACAGAGAGGTATACATACATATCCTTAAGTGGAAGCCATGAAGATGGGACAAAGGTTGGAGGAACAGGACTATATATATATATGTATGAAGGATGAAGGTTGAGAGAGGTCAGGGGTCGTGTGGGTCTCCAAAGTAAAGTAAAAAGGACGCCATCCCTACGTTATGTCTGTCTGCATGAGATGTTGTCAGCCCCCACCACCACCGGACAAAACTTCAATTCAAGGGAGATGCATTCGGGTCAATGAAGGGTGAATGAAGGGTCAATTGGGATTCAAAGGGGTCATCCTCCTCCATTCTATTTTTCAGATTAATATTTAGAATGGAGTGTGACAGCGTGGGTAGATTTGTATCCCATAGAGAGGTAGAGGTGGTCATAGAGTGGAGACGGGATTGAGACTTTCTACTACAGTATTCTATATGTATTGTATATGTATGTACTTGTATGTATGTATTGTATTGTACGTACTACAGAGAGTATTAAAGGAGTAAATTGGGTACATAGGGTGGTTGTGGTGTAAATGTAGGGCAAGAAGAAGAAGATTGGCAAGAATGTTGTTTGGTGGAAGGAATTCTGGAATAAGTGGAGAGTGGTGTGGGTAATCCTAATTAACTTACCACTAACTCACTTGCTGGCTAGTCTACTATAGTACATACATAGTAGATGAGGCCTGATCTTTATCCCTGTCCTCCTACATACAAACTATATATACCATTAACATTGAACAATTTGAACATTAGATAGAAGAGAATCAGCAGAATCACTTGTTAACTACATCAACTTCGCCCCTCTCCAAATTACTCTACAAGACTCTTCTGCTGACTCCATCAGATTCTCAAGTCTGCAAAAGAATCATCTCGTTGGGCATGACATTGTCTTGTCCTTGACCCTTAAGGACCCCACCTCTACTAAACTCTACGACACAGTAAGTACCCACACTCACAATCAGTCATCCTTCAATTATTTACTACTCACTCATTGTCAGTATCATTTGTCCAAGGAAACACAATCCTTCTTAAACTTAATAATAATAATAATTACTCTTTTCAGCCGAACTTCTCAGTTCAATCCAGCCATAAGGAGGATGTCTGATTAATGGACTGAGGCATGTCCAAACTGGTAGGGGTGGTCATCATCAGAGAACATCATCAGCTGACTCACTCCCTTCCACCGAACTCAAGTCTGAGAGGGCCTTGGGTCAAGGGTCAGTCAGGGCCTCATCTCTAATCTCAGACTGTCCTCCTCAGAATCCTCCGGAAACTAATAAGGGAGGAGGAGGGACTTCACTTTAGGTTCCACCACCACCACAACCTACTTTTATTATTAAAACTGCCAATATGTACGGATATGATAAATTATGATAACTATATCCACTAGGAAGGAGGAGATTCCAAACTGAAACGATTTCCAAGAAGCTGGAAGGTCCTCAACTCCAACTGCCACAACGATCGACAAGGAGGAGAGGAATCCTACCTAGGAGAGAGGGGATTAGTCAGTCATTACTAACTACAAATAAGAAGAAATAATCTTCTCCAGAGATGGGAAGCACCCGAGGGGGCCCGTCGTCTAACGGCAAGAATATCCTACTGAAGGCGATTCTCCTGGGGGACGGAGGGGTCGGGAAGTCCTGCCTCATGAACCGCTTCGTCAGCAACCGATTCGACCCAACCTCATTTCACACGATAGGGGTCGAGTTCCTCAACAAGGAACTTCAAGTCAATGCACAATTATTTACTATTCAGGTTCCTCACGTCATTCCATATCCAAATATCTCTTAATAATAATATTGGAGTGAATTTATGGAAGTCTGACCTCTATTTTCTATTCCCACAGATCTGGGACACAGCAGGTCAAGAGCGATTCAAAAGCCTTCGGACTCCGTTCTATCGAGGATCTGACATTTGCCTTCTCACCTTCTCCTTGGATGACAAAGTCAGTTTTCAGAACCTTGGGACTTGGCGAGAGGAGTTCCTTTACTACGCGGATGTGAATGACAAGCCAAACTTCCCCTTCGTCGTCCTAGGGAATAAAGTGGACATTGAAGGAGAGAAGCGGGTGGTAGCGAGGGAGACGGTGCTGGACTGGTGTGCGGCCAACGGGAACTTACCTTATATTGAAACCAGTGCAAAAGACTCCACCAACGTCGTCCAAGCCTTCCAATCCGCCGTGGAAAAGTGGTCCAAGTTAGATTCCAAACTGGACAGAGCCACCACCGGTCAAACAGTCAATCTGACTTCCAGGCAAACCTCACAATCCCAAGGCACAGGCCAGTCTTCCTTGTCTGCTTCCTGCTGTTTTCAATGACCCCCCCCCCCTCCCTCATGTAATTCCTTTCCTGCCCTTATTCCCCTGCAACCCAACAGTCCCATTTTATTTAAACCCTATTCATACGCAGACCTGAGCTAAAAGTCCGTCTAGTAGTATTTTACAAGTGCAGAATGCGAACTATTAAACTTTCCTCGAAATTTATAATCCAACATTGTCTGGCCATTTAAGAAGAGTTTTGCGAACAAAGGCCTTTTGACCCCTGTCCATCCAAACCGTATGGGGGATGGAACAGGCTGAGGATTATTTCTGTTGGAAACTACAGATGTGGATGTGAATTATGCATGTGATGTAAGAATATGTCGGTTGATATTTTGTGGTGGTAGAAAGCCGGGATTCTGTATTGACAGCTTGCCGAAGATATGCACTTGCTGACTCTTGTGATAAACCTTACTTACAATTACCTACCGATTATATCCATACCGCCTATCATAATGTCTAAGATTATATTTTAATCCACCTCTTTTAACCAAATTTATATAAATCTGTAGGTGAGCAAGTTCGGATCATTGTTCAACCTACAGCACAGCTTCGGTTATCCATCCCGTGTATGTATATTGTAATAGTAACGGCAGATTTTGATACTTGAGGCTAGACGTTATATCATCGCAATTAGGTTAAGGTTAAAGTTGACTAATTTGGGGCTGTCTAGGCCTTTGAAAAATAGTTCTTGGAAATCCTGTTTTTAAACTATGAAATAAAATGGAGAGGATATGTCCTTGACCAGGATGGATTTATGATTTTGAAGAATGAATCCCTTTATACGAAATTCACTTGATTTATTCCACTAAAATAAACATCTGTTCCCTATTGTATAAGAAGGAATTGGTTTTTGACTCCCTCGTAATAGATTGGCACAACTGTAGACTAAAGAACTCTCAACATTTCCCTCAGGCAGTTCGAATTACATCGGCTAAAATATATTATCTCTAATTGAACGTCCACCGACTATGGCTACCGTACGTCCGTCAGGGCTTCTAAATCCAGCCGTATTGAATTTGAAACCTTTAATGAGTTATTCATGCATTGCGTCGTCTGCTGATTGAGAAGGAGACTTATCGGCCTAAGTTTTGACGCAGAGCTTGACCTCGAAGCTCGTCCAGCTGTAACAGTTTTTAAATAATATTTAAGCCAGGCCTTTTGGATGGAATGCAGAGTTAAGGATTGGTTTGAGGAGAACTGACCTCAGCCTCAGAGTCCACCTCATCGTCACTAGCCTCGGATGGAACGGGAGTAGTGGCCCGAGAAGAGCTTGGAGATGGGGGCTCTGAAATAGGACGGGGATAGGACATTCGGCCACTTCCTCCGGTCTCTTCCGCCTCGTCGTAGTCCGGGTAGACCATCTTAAGGGCCTTCATCCTCGCCTGCCGGTAGTACTGCAAGGTTTAACAAACGACTGGGTTAGTTAACTATTTACAGAGAGTAGTTAATTGATGATTTAATTTCGGAGGTAGGAAGAGATGAGGGACGTACGACTCCTAAGTTACGCCAGTCCAGCAAGTCCGAGAGTCGTTCCGTACGATTCCTTTGAATGATTCGCTGCCGACGGTTGAGTCTGGTGAAGTCGAACATGTCTTTAGCTAATTGAGTAACGGATTCCTCCAAGCCGATATGTCGTCTGTCCACAATGTAAATCCCGTAGCTCGTTGGGTCTGCCACATGTTCCGCCATGAAGCATCCGAATCCTATAACACAACAAATCAGTATTCCATACGGAAATAATTTTGATAATATTGATTACTAACCGGAGAGATTAGATGTGATTGATGGAATTCCCATTACAGTGCATTCCGCAGGGGTGTAGCCCCATGGCTCGTAATACGACGGGAACACGCCCAAATGACAGCCACGAACAAATTCTTCATAATCCAGGCCAAACAGCGGGTTGGTCTGAGATAAGAATTCAGGATGGAAGATAACCTAAAGATCAGGACAATCAAGGCTTATTAATCCTCTAAATTAATGGGAGAAAAAATGTTATATATCTGCAGGGGTCCAAAATGTCCAATACCTTCACACGATCCTGAACCGAATTGAAGAGCTGACATCTCCTCAAGGCCAGGAGACAAGGGTCCTTCCAGTCATCCACAACATTGTGAGTCGTTATTGGAGGCAGAGTTGATCTCTGCATTCCAAAAATACATCTCTTAATCTTGACGGTGTCTTCTTTGAGAAGGAGCTCTTCGGAAACTGGCAGTCGGCCTCTGGAAAATCACTTCAAGTTACCTCTGACCTTTGAAACCTCTAATTCATGGTCGGTAATATTGAAGGACAAACATACGTGAGGCAGACATCGTACATCCGCTTCCCAATGTCCTGCTGAATAGTCTGAATCGTTTCCCGTAGACTTTTCGTCACAGCCTGACCTCTCAAGCTCTCTACGTTGAAGTTATTGGTTTTGGTTGGGAAGATGAGGAAGGCCACCACCGTCTTGTCTGACTTGGAGCTCTGAAATTGAAAATGTACAAAAGGATTGACGATGAGTGTGATGGAATTAGTGCACAGGGTAAGGTATGATTGTAATTTTGTAATGGGACAGACCTTGAGGTAATGATTGAGCCTGGCAAGAGCCTCGATGAAGATATCCGCCCCTTTGTTACCGAACTCGTACCGTCCAGCAATGAAGAAGTAGAGAGTCTTGTCCAGGTCAAAGTCGAAATGTCCGTAGAAATGTCCGCGAACGAACTCGTTGATCTTGTCCTTGGAAATGGCATGGAGGTTCTGGAATTCGTGGAGGGCCGAGAACTTTTTCACATTTAGTCCGTTCGGCGTTATAAAGTCCGGCTTCCTCTTTATCAAATGCTCTGCCTCCAATCCTGCAGACAAGAAATCAGTCACACACTACACACTGCACAAGTGGCTTAAGTAGCTTAGGCTGGATTTAGGATAAGAAATCTGTATGTACCTGTAATCTCAGAGACGGTAGTGAAGACATGAGAGAGATGACAGGATGCCCGTTCCATGCAATATCTGTGGTAGATCTGCCGCTGTCCAGCCTCCTCGTCGATATTGAACTAGAAATGGAAGGAAGTTTATTACAGTGAGATGAGGTCAGAGGTGGTGGAAGACTCTTGAGTGAGGCGACTACCTTTTCTAAATTATTGTAAAAGTCTAGAGCCCCTGCACATAGAAACCTGCCGAGGAGGGTTGCATGAGTTGTGAAGACGGTGGCCACGTCAACGTTCCACAGTCTCAACATGATAAGGCCGATGCCGGCAAGCCATTCGTGGAAGTGTGCCACAATCCTTGGCTTGCCCCCCTCACAGTAGTCTTCGGAAATGTGCCGAAATTCTGCAATGTACTGAGCCACAAGGAAGCCGAAGATGACAGAGTCGTTGCACTCCACGTCAGAATGTGGGATCCCAATTCCACTCTTGTCCCATAATTCCTGCCTCCATTCGTTCAACTTCCAGGCAGCCGCTCCCACGTCAAACAAAATTATCTGAGGATTCCCGTCCACCAGCCATCGACCTGTTTTCACCTACAAACAAATTATTATCACCTCAATTATTAACACCTACACTACAAACGCCTCCACCTTAACATCTACACATCCCAAAGGAAACGACCATCAAGGCCTTAAGGGTAAACACTTTACGTTCCTTGAATCAACTGAACTCTCCACTTCGAATTCAGCCGCCAATGAAGTGTTAAAGTTAGGTAAGGTTAAAGTTGATACTGAATATGAATGAGACTCACACTGAAGCCTTGGGCTCTCAACCGATTGCAAGCAATTTGAAGAGGATTATTGTCAGCGAAGTCTGCGATTTCCACCTCCTGCCTTGCAAACTCCTCTTTGTAAGGGCCCATGAGGCAGTACTGATCTCCCATCTCCTCTGTGGACATGTAGGCCTTGGACCGAATCACCGTGTAGATACCTCCAACTATTTACATCCACCCACAAGTTGGTTACTATTATGTCCCTCAATTCATTGTTGCATAGGGTTCAGGTTCAGAGTGTTCAGAGAGATGAGGATTACCTTTGTTCGCCGCCTCCCATGCGATTTCCAGTGTCCATCGGTTCTCGTGGATGGCCGTTTCCCCTCGGTCCAAGAAGGCCAAGAGGTCATGCTGACTCTCCACCCTGTAGAACCTCTTGGACTGCCGATCCTTTGACGACGACGACATCTTCTTCCCCTACCCACCACCACCTTCTTCTTCCGACCACAAATCAGTCCTACACTTCCCTTTGTCCAGAACTTCCGACCACACTATACGACGACAGAGACGGTAGAGAAAGCCTTTGGATGGTTTTAGCGGTCGAGGGATGGGATGTCAAGTCAGTCAGCCGCCGTGGACTGAAAATAATGAAATCCGGTCAGAACTTCCTCATTTTGATGGAATGTAAATGTGTGGATTAGAAGTAGTTGGAGTCAAAACTTCCGCTGAGGATGGAACACCCGGCTAATCTCTCCCCAAATTACCCGGCCCGAATCCCCAGTAATATCCAGGAAGGATACGACTCGTATCAACCTCATCCACTTTCTCTTATTTATCCAAGTTTCAAGTCTCCAAAATTCAGGATTAATGAATCATGTACTTGTAGTTTGTACTTGTACATGTGAATGATGAAATTGGAGACAAACTCTTCTTATTTACAAGGAAATACTAATTTTAGGAAGTTCTGGAAAAGTATCGGAAAGTCTTCAGATTCCATGAACTTCCTGTTAAGTACTTCCCTTTCATAAAATAATGTTGACTACGAGACTCGGAGTGACTCGGAGTGAAGATTAAGAAATTGGAAGTGTGATTAGAAAGTGAATTATTTCTAAGAAATGTTGCACTCTGCTTTTTAACCTTTCCCTAAGGACAAAGACAGACAGAGGGACATATGGACAATTAATCCTGAGAACTTAGATTCATCCTCATCTTCTTCCATACAAGATGTACATATTTACAAGATGCATAGTCATTCGTATATTTATGGATTCCTAATTAAGTAGAGGAGAATAAGGCTGATGACAGGGTTAACTCTCAAGTCTCTTATTAATTGTAAGACAATCCAATCCCTTTTTTAAAACAGAATTCTATCCCAATTTAAGTTTAAGGATCAAAAGTTAAAAAAACGTATTTCCGGAGTAACAAAATGAATTGGAAGTTCATGAAGTTCGATTCAACATTTTCAACAATTTCCTCCCATTCTTAAACGCTGCTACATTTTCCTCTGATTTCTAACAACATTTTATGTTTTTGAATATGAAGACATCCTCTTTTAAACTTTACTTCCATCTGTCGTCCAATGTCTTTTAAGCCTTCATTTCTCTAGCTGGAAATAAGTTAAATAAATTCTGGAAGGAAATGGAATACATTTTTAATTCCATTTAATTCCACTTACCTGAAAATAGTTATCCTTAGGAAAAATGCATAAATTAAACCCTGGATTAAAATATTTAAAAAGATGTCAACATTTGTTGGAAATTAGGCTAGAAATTTGATAAAAATGACTTCATTCCAATTCTCCTTTAAATCTCATCCACCAGACTGATTTCCAAAAGTTGGATTTGTTAATCGGAAGGATTTCCTACTAAAAGTTCAATTTGTGCCGGATTAAATGTGAGACTGGTGGTTGGATGGAGAGGTGGAGGTCAGGAGGTCAGGGAAGCTTCTTAACTTGTTATGTAAACTACATCTTCCTCTCCTAGTAGTCGTTATGTGGAATAAGGCAGAGGTTATTGCAATTTCCATATCTTGTCTTGCAGGAGATAATGTTGGAGATGATCTCTTATAATATATTTAGATTATATATTTATAAGACATTATTATAAGACATTATCTCTGAATATTTACTAACTGATAGACTGATGACATTTTTTTTATTGGTCGTCGGGATTATAAGGAAGTCTCTAACTCCTCCTAATGCTTCATTCATGTGGTGGTAAGTGGTTTATTTGGAAGTGTCCTACTGCCGAGACGACCTTGACCACCACCGACCACGTCTCGCCATTTATTACTCCCTCAGTCATCATCAACTAACTTCATTTATTATAACCTCTTCTTCTTTCAGATAGCCCAGCCAGACACATTCTAGTCAATATCTCTGCACATTCTGTTATGCATATTATGTGCTCTATTATATTATATTATATTATGTTGTATGTACATACTCGATCCTCATTCCAGTCCTCAACTCTTAATCAACTCCTGTCCTACCCTACCCTCCTCCTGTATGTATTTATATCAGAGATCATGCCTCCATTCAACAACACAAAGAATAAGTCCATTCCAATTAATAATATCCCTTCCAATCAAGTCCGGATGTTGTGCAATAGCCGGCGTATACACTTTTACTATTACAGGACCTAACCTGAGACGAAGGGACAGAGGTCCACTAATTAACTTCCTTCATTAGCTGCCCTATGTGGGATAGTCCACTACGCACCACCACCCATTTAAGCCCAAGCCTGTCCTAATGAAGAGATGGAGTGGCCTAATATCCAGAAGGTCAGTTGGAGAGGGGGTCGGATTGGGTTGGATTGGAAGTATTAAATCCTCTTTGACCCACTTACCAAGTCACTTTAAAAGCCGGCTTGGAAACTTGGAACTCCTGGTCAGTCCGGGTCAGTCTGGGTCAGTCCGGGTCAGTTCACAGTTCCTTGACAGAATATGTGAATATATTTTGGGATGTTCGGAAAGTTCTGAATCCGTCCTTCCTTAAAAACCTGATAAATGTTGAGAAAAGACAGGCAGGTTCGGCTGCTAAATACAAACTGCCTCATGTATGCCTCTGCAGAAGTGGTCCAAACTATTTCGGATTACGACTACATACTTATACTTATACTGATTAGTAGACTACACAATATATAATGTCATGTATGTAGTTGATGTGTAAACTCCTTAAAGAATTTGGCCTTTGGCATCACCACATGGATACATGGATAACGTGTCTTATAGTATTTTTATAGTGTAGTCTGTAGATATGGGTTTTTTATTTTAAAGTGATGGCAAGTCTCCAGCCAGACCAACAACTTCTCCACCTCTACGAACCTCCCTATAATGCTGATGATATGGAAATTAATTTACATTTACTACTCTTCAACCTCTACATATATAGCCAATAGCCCTGACTAGTTCAAGATCATCAGGTTCAGACGAAAGACGACGTATAGCCCGAACTTCTTCTTCCAACATTCTAACCAAAGATCATATCCAAGATTATAATAAGACTCACATACAAATGTTTGTTTAATATCTTAGTCCGTATAATATTCCTTCATCCTTCCTATATAATATGCATTATCACTTGATCAAGTCAGTTGATGAGGATATGGAGTCTGTTGTACGTACTTTAACTTGAGGAGAATAATAACTTTAGATAAATATAATTACCATCCTAGAATAAGCAGAGTCACGACAATTAACTTTTAGATAAGTTAATGTCACTTCTCCTGGATTTCATCTTCCCGAAATTGAGGGGACAAGCCTCATCCCACAATATACAGACAAATAACAACATACTGAACATGTACGTATGTTGTACAGACTCCTAAATATTATCTCTAACCTTCTGTACCTTCCGAAACGCGGATAACCGAGTAATCGTAAGTAGAAAGGTAGAAGGGCCATTTCTCATTCAATCCGCTAACATGCACAATCGGAATGAATTATTCTTCTTCTAATCACGAGTCAAAACGAGTACAGACAATTAACTACAAAATGAAAAAAATAAGTATGATACACCAATCCATCCGTAATTTAATGCTGAACACGAACATAAAGTAAAAACTCCCACATACATATACCAATTTTTCGCTACAGTAAAAAAAACTGGGGAAAATGGGATTTATAAAAAAATCGACTACAATCAATTTGGACAAATGATATACCATTTTGACCGGAATTTAACACTGAATTCGGATATGCAATAAAAATTGTGAAAAAGACGGAAATTCGAGATAAGGCACGAAACCGGGTAAAAATCGGATTTATAACACTGTTTACCGCTTGTTATTATTATTATTATTATTATTATTACAGCCACACCACCACAATGATGCATGCAAAATGTACAAGTTGTGATGGGGAAAAAAGCATGGGACTAAAAAATGAATGACACATTAACATTATAATAATGGTGGCATAATAATAATGGTGGCCATTATAATAATGACACATTTAAAAATACTTTTTCGAGGATTTTAAACTCCTTTGACAAATTACACAATATCGGCTATCAACTGATTCTGAGTATTTTATGTGAACTCGAAATTAAAGAGGTCAGCTGAGGTGTTCAGGAAATCACTTCACGCCAAGTAGCATTGATTGTACATATGTGCAATAAATATTCCATGAGAATCCAAATTAATTTCGAACTCTATAGGAACTTCTGTAAAAGCGTATGCAAGTAAATGTAGCCCATGTAAAAGGATAGGATTTGGAAAGCCCTCTACAAATACTTATAATACTACAACAGTACAACCTACCTGAACCATAAATATTATTACCTTCTAACTTTGTATGCGAAATAATTACAAACTTCTTTTGAACCTAGACGGCCGTAGATGGGTTTCAAATGCAAATGTTCCAACTCACAATCAAAATTCGGTTTGAATAAAGTTTTAGAAGCATAATTAGGGAGGTGACAATGGTGACATACTAACAGTTTTTTATTGGCCATATAGACAGAAATCTATTGAAGTTTTCTTGAAAAGGTTGGCTAATCTTATTCAGCTGTAATAAACATTTAATTAAGAGTAAGGCCTCCAAAGAACATCAAAAAAATACAAAGTCAACTTCCACTTGACTGCACACTAAATAGCTAAATCATCCTTACACTTTAATCCCTCGCTTTTCATGTAATTTCTTAAATACTTAATCCGGCTGAAGATATTTTTCACTTTTTTTGACATTCCAATTTCGATTTTTTTAGAAGAAGTTATGAGTCCTTTTCATCTCACTCAACCATCCAGTTTGACCGTAACGGGCTTCTTCCGTAACTTTTCGATTTCGATTAAAGCTTTGGGTTTAATCTGAAAGGGAAATACCATATTTTTGGAAAGAATTGTACATTTCTCCTCCAGTCGTAAGGCAACAATTAAAAAAGCTGTAATGAATGATCAGAATTGGTTTTTTTAAACGCAAAAATAAGAGGAAAACACATCCTTACATTAAAATTCTGGAGCTGTAAGTATTTGAGAGAGGGTGACATCCCGAACCCTTTAACAATCGACTTCGGCTGAAGCGTCAACTTCTGTCCTTTACATATTAGCCAGCACTTTTTCAGTGCTATTTGAAAATTGAATAAAAAAGTCAATCCGGTGATTAAGTCCATAGTATTGCTTTACATTGCGTTAATAATATACTTATCTGTATTATGCTTTTCGGATTTTTGTTGAAAGCTTACCAAGAAGTTGCGGAAAGTACTGGACGACGGCTGCATTGAAAGGCCCTTCCTTGTCATTCGTAAAACCAACTTCTACCCTCAATTCTTCGAGCTTAGTAAAGTGAGCCACAGTATGCAGGAATTGGTTAAAATCCCAAATAAGGCTGCTAACGAAATCCTGGTATTTCGACTCAATCGTAAGGCTTTGGAGATTTGGAACTCCCTGCAGAAGATTTCTGAAGGAAGTACAACTGACTGGGATGTCTGTTATCTCCAACTTCCTTAACGGATGATTTCGGACGTTGAGGGAGAGGTCGTCCAAACGTAGACTACAATCGCAATCCTCATCATACTTCACACCTCGTAGTATTACTGTTTCTACCTTTGGTAACTTGTCCAATAACTTCTTAACGCTTCTACTTTGCCGTCCTTCAAGATAACATTCGAAGAATTTGAGCTTCGGCATCTGTGGAAGTTTTTGTAAATTGAATCCGATTTTTGGACCAGGTCTGAGTTCTTCAAGTGTCCATTTAACATTGTTAAGGAGAGTGGAAAAGTCATGATTTGAGGGAAGCAGACTCAAGCGCTTCAGTTGAGTGAATTTCACCTGCGACAGCTTTTTTATTGCTGATCTTATTGTATGAAACTCTTCATAGGTTACAACCCAATTGGATAAATCCAGCTCAGTGAGTTGACTAAAACAATCGACTTCTTTGAAGGTACGTATAAAGTCCGCAAGACGATTCTCAAGAAGAGTGCATAATTTCAATTTTTCTAGATTTGGAGTGGACTCCAAAATCATCTTGATGTCTGCTGGGTGACTTATCGGGTCGATGATGGAAATGTCAAATTCCAGGGATCTGAGATTTGTCAATGTTGGAACTCTTGCCAGGAACAGGGGGTCCGTAAAACAAAATTGCTTAATTATTAAATGTTGGAGGTTTGGCAGCAATCCGGTTAATAATGCAGCAAGCATTGGCCCCATCTTCTCAATGGACAGTGAGATATCTGTAATCCGACTTCCGTACACTTCGAACCACCTTAAGATGCCCTCCGTTTCAAATTCCGATAATTTTTTGGAGATTGAGAGGTACATGGTGTTAGGTACAGCCATGTTTGGAACGTCCGTTGGGAATGTTGTCAAGAAGTGGTCCACAATCAATGACCGATACCGAGTAACTCCCATGTCCAAGTGTATTGCAAGCTTTGTCTTCTGGAGATATAGCGGAGTTATGGCCTGATTCCAGCTTCGGTGTACCATTCGTAAGGACTGAAGGGTGCTGTAGTCCATGTATTCAGCCAAGGTCTGGACAATCTAAAAAGTACAACCAAAGCCAATAAGGATTGAAGCTACGTAAATAAAAACTGAATCCTTGTCAACCAAACTTACGTTTTCAATTAGAAGAGGGTGTTTCCTTTCAAATATTCCGGTTTCCTCTTCCATGTTCGGGGCTCCTGCTTCTAATGAATCCACATCCGTACCTATTACAATTATTTAGAATAGTGTTGTGATTTTCAGAAACCAGCGTAAATTCCCAGATTTAAAAACAACAACATGGTTATCAAAACAAGCACCTCAAATCTTGTATATTATGCTGAATTATTTCATCACAATGACCTTCGTTCGGGTCTACTACGGATTCAGAAACGGAGTCACTACTACAAATACGAGATTGACCTTTGAAACGTTGACTTGCAGTATTGGTGGTCGAACCATTCACGAATATATCAAAGTCCTCAGAACTATTTTTAACAACCTGAAGGTCTCGTGAGAAATTGTATGCAAATTATTTCCCAACGTAAAAGTGTCATAAAAAATGCGAGATAATTTCGAAAAACTCAAAATCCGATTTTACCCGGTTTTCTGGGCATTTTTCGACATCCGGTTTTTGCCACCTAATTTTTTACTGTGTATTCGGATTAAGCATTAAATTTTGGTCAAATCTGATGTCAAAATTGATGCTAGTATAGTTTTTACCCGGTTTTCGGGATATTATTATTATATTATTATTATTTATTGTTTAAAACAGACCACATTACAACCATATAAATATGGAGATACAGATCCAGGTTGAAGAA